>JAAAKQ030243538.1:0-28246 GCA_010016005.3 Zanna intricata | reverse complement strand
CGGGAGGAACTGAAAACCGGGTGAAATCTTTCGCTAGCCGTAACTCGCTAACAAAACGTTTTCAGGCATATGTTTATCGGAAACTTTTTCTTATTCTTAGATATAGAATCCGTTTCCGAGAGATTGCCGTGCAGTTTTGATACACTCTGTATATACAGGGGTGTATCAAAACCTCTCTTAATAGGTACAGTATCGAATCGGTTTAAAATGGTCTTAATACTCTAAACATTACCTAAAAGTTTTGTCTGGAGCAATTTTTTACATGACTAACCCTTATGGCAAGGGATGACCAAAGTTTAGCTGGAATTGTAAGAAAATGGCGTTTGTCTTATGCTAAACTTGCAAAACATTTTTTTACATGCAACCATTGTCTTACTGATTAAATTTGAAATTCTTAGCTTTAAGATGTAAATCTTTTATATTCCCTACTTTGCACCGGCTAAATCTACCTTCGCGCCTTCCGGCGTGCCAAAAGGGATTTTTTGTGCTAAAAATATGTAGAATAGCTAATATAAATCGTACTTTTTTGACACTGATCGTGTTAAAAATGGGGTGCCGAGTTTTTTTAACAAACCTTTACGTTTCATTGTTATAGTAGTTAATTTAGACCAAAAAAAATAAAATATATATATATATGTATTCGTCCCGCATTGCATTTGGCCTTATATCTTAGGACTGACCGAACCGATTTTCGTAAAATTTAACTCAAATATCTCCATATATGGCACTAATCATACTAATTTTATTTTCAAAATTCGTCAAGAAATGGGGAATATCGCGATTATAACTTCAGAGGCATTTTGGAGAAAATTTTACTTCGGCAGGTTTATTACCTGGATTGAACTAATAATCAATATTTTTTCTTCCAAAAATTTTTAGATTAACCTAACTAACCTATAATTTCTCTGTTTGGTAGCTGTGATGGATCACTTGTCAAATGATTCAAGTAAAAACGATACGTTGATAAATTCGAATACAAGTATTCAAACAAATAGAAATAGAGGATTTCTGATATGTTCGGATAGGGATCCTAGAAAGTCTTCGCGGTGCAAGCTGATAAGAGACAAAATAGGGGAAAATATCAGTGACGACATCAATGACATGAGTGTCACCTCTGGAAGTGGTGAGCATCACACCAATATTATTACGTATAATTTACTACAATCTATTATTAATTTTTTTTTCAAGTGTAGATTGTCAGTGAGCGAGTTATCAGTGTTAGTTTTTATTACTTTATTAGATTTTTATTTTTTTTATTTTCTATTTGTTATATAAATTTATTAGAAATAATATTGGATTAAAACTTATAGTCTACTGTTTTAATTATTAAAGTAGCCAGTAGTAGTATTGTTACTCTGCTGAAAAAAAGTCTGGTTTACATATAGAAATTCCTAATTCGATTCTTATTCTAGTATTGATTTCTTTTTTTTTTATTTCACCATCACGTACAATTTGCATTCGATTGATAGGAATCTTAAATGGAGTTTACTGAAATACTGTAAATAAATTTTTCTAAACATATTGGCAGTTAATGGCTGAAATCCAGTAACCGTCATCCTACTCAAGATAACGCGGGTAATCAATTTTGTAGCGGGTAAAAAGTGCCAACCTAAAATTTTCAATATAAGAAGAAGGGGCCCTACTATACTGCCACAGTCAATGGTTTAGCACAGCGCATTGCAAAATAGCACAAACCCTTTCGACTTCCATCTACCTGGAAAAAATTCATTTAAAATTTCACGTACCTGAAGAACGAAATAAGGCGAGGCGCTATGTTGTTGAAACCAAGTATTTTGGAAGTTTGGGCCAACAAAATTTTGAATATTAGCAGTTATATAGTAGAGAAGCAAAACTTCATATTTCATTGCTTTTAAATTTCCATCAAATATAGATCCTAACAATCACCGGACGAATTTTGAAGCGTTTAAAATTTTAATTTTTAATATTCTATTTACTGAACTTGGCTAATATTATTTACTCGTGCTGCTGTTCAAGTTGAAGAATGAGGAATCTCAGTAAATTCTTACATTATTTCTGAGATTAGTCATTTGTTGCTGATTTAGGCCTCCCTAGTTTTCTCCTATTATTAACACTAACTATTTCTTTAAAACGTTTGATAGTTTCTGACACTGTACCTTCTGAAATAGGGTTACCATTATAAAGTGTTGCACTGTACAATTCAAGAACTCATTATACTACCTATATCTATATCACTATCCTATACATACCTATATATATATATATATATATATATACAGTATATCCTATCTGTACTTATATCACTTAAGCCTCATCATTTAATGTGGCCTCTCCTGTTCATATTTTGATAGTAATGTTAGCAAATAGCACAGAAAAAATTAATTCGGTAAAAAAAAAAAAAGGTTAAAAAAGATTGGCTTAAAAATTAGGTAAAAGTAGACAAAATCACATAGCTAAGCGATTGCTACAAATTATCATAACAAACTAACAACATAGTAACGAAACCTCTAAATGGAATATCACACAATAATGAGTAAGCTTCATTTTTTAACAGTAGTGAAAGATCATCAGCGATCAGCTGATCAGTATTGTTGATGACAATATTTTTATTTATTTACTCATTAAATTTAAACAAAAATATCTTTCTGTGTTGAAAAATACAAATAAAAATTCAATTTTTTAAAATTTATTTTAATTGAATTAGATTACATTTTAATTTAATTGCTTTTTATTTAATTTTTTTGGTTGGAACTAACTAAATTTAGTAATTTTCAAAATCCAAGCTTTAACCCAACTCCATTTTGGATACAGACATCGAGCCAATTTTTTATTTATACCATTTTTCGTGAGTGAAAGAGATCTTTAAATTGATTTGTTACTCAGAGGGTATTACCATTTTAAATATTTGAGTTACAACCCTGGCCCCCCCCTAATATGAGGTTAAAATTATACTTTTCGTCAAAAGGTAACTAGCTGACCGATACTTTATCCTAAAAGTTACAATATTTAATCTGGAACGGTTTTAAAGTTGTTGAGGCATTTCCATACTTTTGACTCGCCCTCTGAAAGCTTTCTTTATTTTGTCAAACCATATTACCATGGTGTAGTATCATCTTTCACTTCTCTAATTTTATTTTCTATAATACTTTCGTACAATTTATTTGTATTTTTATAAAACTAATGTTCTTTGTTAAAAAAATATTCATATTTAGAATAGCTGGGAGGCTGGGAGGGTGGTATTCCTCCCGAAAAAGACAGATGGTGCAGCAGAGGGTGCATAAAGGCTGATTTGCCTCCTCCTCTTCCCTGGAAAAGTGTACAAGAAATTGATCGCCGATCGTCTCTGGGAGGAGGTGAGCGCATCAGGTGGGCTGGCCCCCTGTCAATTCCGCTTTGTCCCGGGGCGCTTGACGACGGATGCCGTTGTGAAGGTTTTAACATGGAAGGAAGAATGCGTTGCGGGCTCCTCCCCGAGGGCCAGAAGAATTCCTCTGATGGTTCTTCTGGACGTGCGCAACGCTTTTAATAGCGTCCTGGGGGTGGTTATATTAGAAACACTCGGAAGGAAAGGAGTCAGACCGTACCTGCTGCAAGTGATTAGGGACTATCTCTGCGAGAGGGAGCTCCAAATGGATACTGAGAGTGGAGAATGGCATTTTAAGGTTTCTAGGGGGGGTCCCCCAAGGATCATGCTCAGTCCACTGTTGTGGAATATTATGTTTGATGAGCTCCTTAGCATGGAGTTTTGGACCTGGCCCCGAGAAGACAAAGGTGGTAACCCTCACGGGCAGAAGAAAAATCGCACCGATTGAATTTAAAGTGAGGGACACTGCTATCGTGGCCTCCCCCCATGTTAAATACATTGAGGTGTGGCTATCAAAGAACGAGAATTTACAAAACATGTGGAAGAGGTAACAGCCAAGGCTGAACGGGCCGTAAACTTGGTAAATAAACACATGTTGAACAAACGGTGACCTCGGACCGAAAAAAGACGGCTCTTGATGGCAGTTGCGACGGCGGTCCTTCTGTACACTGTGCCCTCTTGGAGATCTGGACTAAAGCGTAAAAACAATATCAGAAGAATGGAAGCCCTCACGCGCAGGGTCAATATTAGGATAACCGGGGGCTACAGGATTATGTCCACCATGGCGGGGTGCACCTTGGCGGGGTTACCGCCGATCAGGTTACAGGCTGAGGAGAGGTCATTAAGGTATGACGACCTTGATAAATCCTCTGTGAGGAAGAGGTTGCTGGAGGAGTGGCAGAAGATGTGGGTCAAAACGACAACTGGGAGATGGACATATAGGCTCATCCTAAAATTAGGGCTGTGTTTGTGAGGAGGCATGGGGGGGGGTGAGTTACTACCTCGCTCAGTTCTTCTCCGGCTACGGCGGTTTTGGCTGTTATCTGTATAAATTCAAGCGCAGGGAGGTGCAAGGCTGTGTCTACTTCGGGGAGTTAGACACAGCAGAACATGTATTCTTCTCTTGCGAGAGGTAGAAGATACTAAAGGAGGAGATCCATCTCGAATGGATCACACCAGAAAACATCGCTGGGGAGCGAGGATAACTGGAGGGTAGCAGAGTGTCTTACCACCGAGATACTACAAGTGAAGGGGAGCGAGTTCAAGGAGTGGTCCCAGGACTAACTCACGGCGATGGTCAGCGGGGTCGAGGGGGAGGGAGTGCCCTCTGCTGAGTCGTCACGCGTCCCTGCTTGTGGGGTTGGACGGCGATGTTGACGCACGGGGACTCCCGAAGCCTTGACGGCGATACACATACGCACATATGCACACATGGAGGAGGCGGGGATAAGGGACAGCCTCCTGCTGAGTCATGGCGCGTCCCTCCTTGCGGGGATGGGCGGCGATGAGGACTCCTCAACCCCCGGCGTGAATACGTACAGGCACACACCCGTACAAAAAAAAATTACAAAAGACATATATATTAAAAAAAAATAAAAATAAAAACAAATACAAAAGAGTGCGAGTGTGTATGAAGAAGATAGAATGGATGGCATAATGACTGAGTATATGAGTGGGAAGTCTATATACATGTTTTTGGTTTTTATTATGTTGTTTCAGGAGGGGACATCCGAGAGGTCGTAGAAGAGATGTTAGACAAGAAGCAGTTAATTAACACTGATATGCACACACACTTACACCTACAAAAAAGAAACACAAGTACATAAACACGTTCACACACGCACACAGACACTTACACTACATGAAAAAAAAACCGGTGTGGGTGTGTGTGTGAGAGGACAGGTGCGTGTGGCTGTTCTTTGTGTTGTTTGATTTATATGTTGCAGGTCCGGTGGGAGAAGGATCAAGTGAAGAACTTCCGAGTGCCATCGGAACATTCCCCCCGAGACTGAGTTTTATGCTTAACTGCGGTCCGGTCTCGGGGCGGAGAAGAGCGGTGAGAGAGATTTAGTCGGTATGGGGCAGGTTATATTATGTCTAATAATACCTTGGCAGAGCCTGTTAGCCTGTTTGCTAGCCCAGGTCGGAGAGCGGCTTGGGTCCGACCCCTACACACCCCAGGATGACACCGTGGTTGGCGTGCGTAAATGGTATTCCTTTTTCATCGTCAAAAAAAAAAGATTAATATTTTTAATGGGTAATTTATTGTTTGTTATTTTATACTTCTCTTGCCTTATAATATATTTAAATATATACATAAAATTATAAACATTAAACACAAAGGATTCTATTATTAAAATATACACTACATAGGATACATTACATAAAAGATAGGTTAATTAACATAAAAAATAGATAAATTAGATATGTAGCAGTATGATATTTCAACAATCTTATTTTTTTTTATTTATAATCGAAATTCTTTTTTTAAAATAAAACTTGTATAAAATACAAATTTTTACTCGGAATAGAGCTAGATAAGTTTATTGGGGATTTGTTGGGATAAGAGTTTATCTTTATTTGTGCCCCATCTACGAATTTAGAACGCTGATTATAATGAAAGTGAAAACAAACAGTTCATCTTTATTTGTGTAAGAAATACTGCGTATGAGGCGATTTGAAAAATATAAATGGGGTTGCTAGATATATTTTTCAAACGAAATTGCCAAAAATATCAACTACAGAAATTTTTTTATTGTACGAGTATTAAAATTGTTTTAAATATAACATAGGAATATACATAAATAATTTTTTTTCTTTCTCTTTTTTGTATTGTGTAACCAAATAAGCTTATGTCATTCTTGATAAGTTTAAAATATCTTTAATTTTTCTCTGTAAAAAAAAAAACATTAACCATTATGATTTTTTAAATTTTTTATCTACTTTCACTCCTGTAATTGAGACTAATTATTTGAAACTTGTTCAATGTAAATGCGTACTCTACTCCTGGGATTAAAAGGTCATAAAAAATATTCCAACTAACCATTACCGCCTCCTACGGTCTTTTTTTAATTTTTAACTACTTTAAAATATAAAATTTATAATTTTAGTCTACAGAGAATGATTAGATTAACATTTTTATTGTATGGGAGTAGAATTTAGAAAGTTTTACCCCGTGAATTACTAAAAGTTTGATAATATAAATAAATATTAATTAATGAAACTGTAAAAAAGAAGTTTACATTTTCTAATAGCCACAATTTAGAAACTTTGGAACGAACGCGATGTCCTTTTTTAATGATTTATTTTACTTTTTTATTTCTATCCTTAATAAATTCTAATAAATAATTAATAATTGTAGAATTACTTTTTTTTAACAACAAGATGCAATACTGAATTAAAAGATAAAAGAAATCAAATCCAAATTACACTAGTATAATTAAATTTAAAAAATTTCTCATAAATTAAAGCATAAGATAATTTTAATAGAATTATAGGCAAAATTGTATATAGTTTATCTACAAAAATAACAAAGCGTAACATTTTTTTTTATATTTTATTATACTTTGCTATTTTATTGATATAATTTATTGTCCTATGTAAAAAAAATACTAGTTCAAAAACATCATGACAGAATATTGACGACGCTTGTCAAACTTCATTATAACATACACTGAGATGTAGACAAAAGAAATTCCGTGACGGACGGACAGTTTTATGAATTGTCAGAGCATATCTAATTTAAGAGACCTATGTAGCTATGGTATGTTTTATAATATAATATAAACTTTGTATACATATATATATATATATATATATATATAACATAAAACAGATGTTTTGTAAGGTAAGGTTAGATGGTGATTTGAGTATAATATTAATTATTTGTGTGTGTGTGTTTTTATATATATATTTACACGTACACACGTGCTAGCAACACATAGAGAAACATAATCCCACTTATAAAATAAAACTATATGTGACTTCTCTAAGATTTATATGACATATGTTTATAATAATATCAAGTGTTAAACTAGATTTTCTTCTGTATAAAATCATATGGAAAAAAAAAAGTAATTTAATTTAATCGCTTTTATTTAAATTAAAATTATTGATAACGAAATGGTAACCCAAAATTAAATTATTCCTTAATGCTTAAATTTATTATTTAAGCATTCAAATAAATATCATTGCTTAAAAAAAATAAAATAAAAAAATAAAAAATACTTTTTATTTTTTATATTCATACTCTTCCTAATTATTAGTAAACAATAACATAATTTTTTTCGGATTTTTGTTAACGGAGGTTGATAGCTTAAGAGTTAATTTTTTGTTGTTTATATGACACTTTAGAACTGCTGAACTGAATAAGTAAAGATACTTTTAGTTTTAAAGGGTTCTTCAGAAATAAATATGGGTTAAGATAAATGGCATAAACGTTTTCTTGATTAAACAGAATTAGCCAGGCACATGATTTCCGTTCCCACAATGAATATAATTAAATATTATTTAATTCTCTAATTTCGTTGTCTTAATGAAAAAAAAACTTATCACCATTAAAAATCAAGCTGTGTTGTACAACTTGTTAAAGAAGTTTAACATTATTGAGGTCTACCAACATCTCATTTTTCTTTTTGCTTGCAAGTAAGCAGACTTTTGAAATCCTTTCATACACTTTGGTATAATTCCTTTTTAAATTAATTTCCTTTCTAATATCCTAATTTCTGAGGCGATCAGCACGCTTAAGATCTTTTATAGCTTAAGTAACCGTGTTTCAGCAGTCTATCATTACTCTTTTTGCGTTTTAGTTACAGCCATGCTTTTCAGCAACTACGATCGCACCTCATGTCTTTGTAAAAGACTCGAAGGCTAGCAAAAGATACTGATAGGAGAGTTAATATTGAATAAGTTGCACCACTAAATGGCAGAAAATACATATTGATAATACCCTTAGGCAGAACCTCCTAAATTTATTGGTCGTCTGCTTACCATTATATCCTAAATTATTCATAAATTCTTCATTCCGCCTTCGGATGAACGGCGGCGTGTGTATTGTCAATATGTAGTAAGATGGTAAAGGCTTAAAAGCAGAGTCAAAACATGTTAAAATTGTAACTTTTTGGTTAAGGTTTGGTAATCCCAACAGATACGTTCTTTAGATCAAAGAGGTTTATTTTATGCAGTCTAGTATCCTATTAGTTACAAAATTCAGCGTAATTTCTTATAGAATAATGAACCACGGATAGGTTTAATGAATTACAAATTTATATATAATATTTTTTTATTTACAAATACACAAAAAGTAGGCAGGCTATCTTATATTCATAACTCTCTACTCCCTCCCTAAAAAATAAAGGAAAATGAAAAATGTATTTTGTATATAAAAAAGGAAAAACTCTTTTTAATATGAATAACCAGTATCTAATTTTTTTTTTATTGTATTGTCAACTACTTTTAAATTGAGATTTATTTTAACTCTATAGGACCCGCAAAACTTCGATTTATAAATTCATATTATTTCAGTAAAGCAATTGAATGGCGTTACGAAAATAATAATTATAATTGAATATAAGAAAAGAGTTTTTCTACAGAAAATACATTAAAAAAACAGAATATTTGGTTTTTATAAAACAACTGATTGACAAAATACCATTAACTTTTTTAATTAGGTTAAATTACTTTTTTCAGTATACATCAAATCACTTAGTTTATGAGTCTTAGATGATTTCCTGAGGCAAGTACTCTCAAAGTGTAAAAATACTGACGCACCCTTATCGAAGAATGCTTCCTTCTTTTGTTGCATGTTTAACTGAGGAAAAATGGGTTGCACGTTGCATCAGAGAATATTCATTGTCTCCCAATACATTAGATGTGTCAGATATACCCTGACCCAGAATGCCTCCACAGAAAAGTATGGTGTGTACACACCAGACATGTAATCTATTAATTAATTAGCTGTATGACAAGTTCCAAGAAACAGGGAATGTGGCAGAAGCAGATAAAATTGGTCGTCCGGAAATGCTAAAATGTTGATCGACGTGCAAGCTGCGTATTCTGTTAATGCAAGAAGTCTCTTATCCTTCATATCGTGTAAAGTCATTCAAGAACAACCTCAGGGTTCTTTGAGAAAACCAGTGTCCACCTACATAATTTTATACCGTGAATGTATCCAACTGGATTATAAACCGTTTAGCCAGATCTTTAATATTATAGGATACGTAAAATATTTCCTTTTATAAAGATTCCATGTGAGTGTTAATGATTCCGTAAATTTTATAAATTCCATGAAGCCAATCGAACCTATTACCTTATACTTAAATATAATCTTGGCTTCCATATGTTTTTTTTCTTATAACGTAATACATAATGTGATTTAATTGTGTGGAAAGTTCTTTTAAAGTCATCATGTTAGAAAAATAATATACATTAACAGTCTTTGCAATTATTTCGTGAAATGATGCATTTATGAAAATTATTTTAAAATACTTAATGAATAATTGAAAACTGTTTAGAATACGTCATTAGATAAATGCTATTATAAAAAAAAAAATTATTTTGATATTTTGCAATTATAGAATAATTTAATAACACCTTTAAATAGTGATGAAATTCGAAGTTATTTCCTTAACATTGATTAAATAAGGAAGTCCATACCGGAAACAATTTAGATAGTATCCCTTTAAATCTCAACGGGAATAGTAAACGACAAGGGTTTGTGACCTTGAGGTAAGGGTCGTTGAAGATACTAAAGGAGGTCACTGTGCCAAACGCCGGGGCCGTGTTCGGCCTTGTGACACCACTACCAACGCCCTTTCCTCTTAACCTCACCCACCCCCTATCCTATGTATTCACGACCCACAACCTCTTGCCCTTATCATCTACCCCTCCTTTTTCTTCAGACCCTTACTCTACCCCTTCCGACCGTATCATCCGTTCTACACGGTCGGTCGCACGGTCGTTTCCCTTTCGCACCGTGACCGCTAACACCATCACCCTTCTGACAAATTCAACTTCCCCTTGTCTCTTTAACAAACAAATCTACTTCCAAAAATGTCTACAAAACGTTGATTTGTCATTTTCTTCTGTATTAAATGCTAGTAAAACTTACTGTAATTAACTGCGGATTAGAAAATCTACATTTCATCAACTTACAATTAATTCTAAGAATTATTTCTATTCTGAAAGATTTCATTGATTTTATTACCGTGCAATTGTCTTACTTTCCTTGTAATAAATAATAATAAATCCTTAAGTATATTATTATATTCCGTTAGTGAAAAAAATAACAGAAAACATCTTCGCTCTTCTCTTTCCACAACAAATCTGGCATGACTTGTTTATAATGATTACAAATAGTTATTCCATTTTCATGACTGCCTATGACTCGTACTACACCAAACACAAGTGTTAAATTATTGAACTCAATATACATCCTAGGTCTTAATACTTTAATTCTTAACCAGTTTCAAAAATAGCGGGAGAAATAGAGGGAAATTTCAACCAATAATATTTATTTTGTGTTCAAGCTTAATCGAACAAATTATATGATTTAGATGATTTTTTTTTTATCTTTATAAATACATTTTTTGGAGCATTCATAGTATCTTCAAGCAAAAAATTGGTAAAAATATTAGAGTAAACAAATAATATTTAATAGCGCATTTCAGGGTGCATTAAATGACACTCGAAATCAGTCTTAATGTTATTTCTCTACATTTTTTCTTATATTATGAAAAAAATTTATTGAAATTGTAATTGTGCGTAATTTTTTGAAAAAAGTTTAGATAGAGATTAATATCAAATCAAATTTAAGAAACCACAAAACAATATATACAATTTTTTAACTCAAATTTCAAAGTCATAATGATGATGTTTAATATTTTTTAAACGGTTTAAATAAGGCCTCGATTTCAGAAATTTTAAATTTAAAGAATCATTGAAAAAGGTATTAGTTTTTGTAGTTTAATTTAAATTATCTTTTCAAAATAATATTTATAATAATAATTATAAAAATATGATCTTAAATAATCTTTGCGACAAAGTTTTATCTATTTACGCAATTGAATTTTTTTTTTTCAAATTTTTTCGGTTTTATGTTTGGATAAAAATAAATCAAGTATTCAAAATCTTCCATTTTCTTTTGTTAAAGATGTTATTTCAGACAGTACCGTATTTGATGGGAATTGAAGTATTCATGAAGATTTGAATAAACTGAAGTTGATGAATGTATTATTACATACTTCATGAAAATCAGTTTGTTTTTCAACATTTAAATTTATAGATATTATAATATTCTGTATTATATTTCATTAAATAAATAAACTTGTTTCATTTAAATTAAAAAAAAAAAAAATGAATACTGTGCGTTAATATTTTAATAAATAACAGCAGATGATACTATTTTATTCTACAGTAGTTTTTGAGATTCTACGATTAACCACTTCTATCCACGATTTTAAAAAAGGGCTAAAGACAAAGCATTTATTTAATATTACGAATTCTTTGAATAAATGGTAGTGAATAACTATTCTTTGAAAGAAGAACCATTTTAACAAACTACATAAAGAAAATATTTTTTATAAGTGACCTGAAAACTTCAAACGATCCGCTTTTAAACTAATGTAATGAACGTCTTACATATTCAAATTACAAAAATTTTCCAACAGGCTTTTGTTTTCCATTCTCTAGATTTACCTAAAAAGACAATCTCGATAATGTAGTAGTAAAGTTTAGAATATCTATTATTAAATAAGTTAAACGACAAAACAATTGAATCAGAAAAGTAAGAATGGAGTAATGGTTTTGAAATGTTTTTTTCATTCATCATTTTTAAAATGAAAATTCGTATTGGTTGTTGTCATTAATGTTTTAATTTTTTCTCTATTTAGCCATCTTTGGACTGCCTGAACAATTTTACGTATCGTTTTTAATCTTTTTGCTTCAATAATTAATTTTTTTTTTTTTGTTTTGTGAATTGAACAACTTGATGTGAGTTTTCAGACCACCCCAAAATATCGTCGACCACTTATTAAGTTTTGATATAGGTGAGGATAATTTTTATCAGTTTTAATGTTTTTCATGTGAGAAATGCTGACATAAAATTGGATCTTGCTTTTTCGGATTAAATCGGTGAGTTTTTCACAGCATGTGTAGATTTCGTTATCGGTTTGGAGAGTGTAATTTTCACCGGTTTTCCTTGGACCTAAAATTTTCTTGAACATCTCTTTTTCTTTGCTTTCAAGTGTTTGGTTGTTGCGTTTTATAAGCGGTCCAAAATATTCGTATTGGATAACGGAATTTTAGTGGCGGATCATTGATGGATGTGCATTTTTATTTCAGATGTTTCGGGTGAGTTCTACTCTAGTTCCAGTTTGTGTGCTCGTTCATTAATTGTTTTTTTTTCCAAAGATATTGGACGTGATGGTTTCCCCCAAGTTACTTAATTTCTTGACTTTAGAGATTTGATAGTTTTAAATTCAAATTCCTTTGGAAGAATCTTTAATGTTTGTAATGAAATATATTTTTTTAAAGGAAATTTGAACGGAAAATTTAACTGAGATTCTTGAAGAATTTCGAGTTGTTGGCCTCCGATTTTCAGAAAGTAGAACGCTTTCATCGGGAAAGCAAGGCAGTTGATGTTAAGATTATGATTTTTCTATCCAAGATAAATTTTGTTGAGAAGTTTCAGGTTAGAAATTTCGTAACCTGATATCCCTGTCAATATCGCAATTCAAAATGAGGTAACAATTTATCATCTTGTGTTACACAAGTTTTTAATTCAAAGGATTTAGAGATTTCTCCGATGAATTTTATTCTAAATTCCTTTGGTGTGATGTACCTCTGTTGTATTGTCTGTATGTATTCTCTGTTGTATTTTGATGTATTCTCTGTTCTGAATGGAGTAGTATTAGGTATTGACTACCTTTCAAACTTTTTCTCTTGAAATACGTTTTAGTTGTTTTTTTTTAATAATTTATTTACCATATCATCACTTATATTAATTTATTATTTTTTTAATTACAGTATTCTTTGTAATTTATGTTTACTATGTTTTACCGATCGAATAAAGAGGTTTGGAATTTTAAAATTTTTTATTTTGTGTATTACTACGGTACACCAACTGGATAAAGCTATATAGCTCCACTAATTGTAATGTTGGAATAGTAATATTAACATTCGTAATTTTAAAAGATTTTGCAGCTTTAGATTTGAAATCTATGAATTAAGTACGACCAACTACCATAACTAACAACCCTCAACTATCAAATTAACCGATTTGTGGAAACGCGATCTCCGCGCTTTTTTCTAACACTAAAGGTTTCACACAAAAACTATTTCCTATATCTAACATAAATTAGACTATGCAAGCAGATCATTATTTGACTGAGTCTTCAAGCATCAAAAATACAATCCTCATTCCAACAGAAAAAGTGTTGATCGCAACAACGACAATTTCATGCTACAATTCAGTTTACTCAAAGCCCATTTGATTTACTTAAAAATCAAGAACAGATTCACAAATTTAATTACCCTCTAATGAAAACATATTCTATCTCTCTCTACTCAGGTCCGTTTTCCGTTTTCGGAGGCAAGGTCAATGCCTACACCCTCCCACACCACAGAATTCTCCACACATCCATTCTCATCCTTACAGTGAATATTTCAGTCAACCGGTGAATATCTCGTTGCCAAAACGCCTATCTTGGCGACTTAAGTACCTAGGCGGACCCCTACTTATTCGGATTGCTATTCTATCTATACATCTATAACAGCGTCAGATCCCCTCAGCCATCCTTTGCTGAGCTAAGAATCTAAGGAAGCCAGAACTATGTTCCATTCCCTTTCGGTTTCCAATTAACTTGCATGTCAATATGTTTTAATTAATTTTTAACACCTACAGCTTTATTTGATGTCACATACATCTTTTTTAACACGTTAACTGCCGACTACGAGATAACCCATAGTTGGCAACATTGCCCAAATCTGATCCTGTACGCCAACTATATATTTCGTTTGTAAATGAATAAAATATTTTTCACGTAATTTTCCCGAGCAGAACAGTTTCCAAACAGTGTTTTTTATGCCATGAACCCGTAATACGAATTACCTCGTAGTCGGCGTATGAGATTACAGTTATGTCACCTACTGCCGACTACGAGATAAGCCGATACGAGTCAAATAAAATGTTTCTTTGTGCCAAACTGACTTTTCTCGCTTATTCTGTACGCCAACTATACATTAAATACTAAGATTCCGTAAGAGCATATTCGTAGCTGGCGCTACAGAATCAATGCTATTATACGAAATTTCTCGTAGCTGGCATACGCGATTAAAATCATCCAACTACGGGTTATTTCGTAGTCGGCAGTTAACGTGTTAAATCCTTGGTTTTGCTTATTCTATTTTTTATGACTTCTTTTCTTCAAATAAAAACATTTCATATCTTTTTCTAATCTTATTACAAGCTAACGTTTCTTGTAAAATATTATCAGTAATAGTTTTTCTCTTTATCATATTCCAACACGATTTTTCTTAATATTTTACATAAATTATTCCATTTTCACTTATCAAACTCATTCTTCAGGTCTGCAAATTTGATTTCAGTATCATTTTTCTTCTTAATTCAGACTTCAAAGATTAATATTATACCCAAAATATAACTTTTAGTCTTGCCTATTTACAAATCAAGATTTCTTTTTCCATCTTCACTTACAATAGCTTTAAAAACTAATCTAATGAATAGTCTTCTGGTGTAAATTGATTGACATATACGTAGATAATAATTTCATTTTTATCTATCACTAATTTTTTCGGAACGATATCAAACTTTCTATTTTTATATATACTTATATAAGAATAAGGATATTATATACGTAGTGTAATAAGAAGTGCATAATAAGACTAATGATATAATATAAATATTATTACTAACTACCATAGCATATTTTCTCAAACTGATAAATATAATTTAAGTATATATAGAATTGTATCAATAAATAAAATAAATAGTATATTTTATTTAAATGTAGGGTAGTTTTATCGAATACTGACGCCACTAATTATTTGTTTAAATACCCAATTTATTTCTTTTTTTTAGTATAGGAACGCTATTTGATGATTAATTGCCTCGGACGGAAAGAATGAGGTAAGTGTAAGTCTCTTTACTACATTGCCTTAAACTTAATTCTGTATCTAAAATATTACAGTCGGTTACCTAGAGTTGGTTCTCTGTGTTTGTCCTGAAAGCAGTTTAATTTCACTATTGACGTTTTACATGACTGTTTGGAATCTTCCGATTAACGAGCACTATGCTGTTAAGTTCCTACAACTGCGAGATATTCTATTGGAAACCAGGACATGTCACCACGGATACACTTTGGGTCTCTACGAAACTGACCTGTTGTAAGCAATTGCAAAAAACGTACGCTCAGGTCGAAAGTCAATTTGCCTGTTAGTATACGGCAGAGAAATTAGAATCTTTTCTTTGTTTTCTAAGTAAAAAATACTTTTCTAAATTCGTTTTCTAAATAGTTGGACGTTCGAACTATCAAATGTTACTTGGTTATCACCGTACATTAGGTGTGGATGAAATTACAGTAATCGATTGGAATAATTACAGTACAGCCAACTTAAAATCGGGGGAAACGGTATATCATCGAAATAGATGAGATGCTATTCTCGAGGAGCAAAAATCACGTTGGTCGCGTCTTTCTACAGCAATAGGTTTTCGGCGGTATTTTTTGTAAAGATGGCGAGTGTTTCCAGCTCGAGTGAATTTGATTGTAGATCAGATCCTGCTGAACGATACCAGATAAAATTTAATAACGATAGCATTTGTACTCGGATTCCTGGCGTGCGTACCAAACCGATCCGCTGGAAATGGAGAAGTCATTACACCATTTCCAAAACACCAATTACAAAAATCAAAGGTATCATTTCGTTGTTCCTTACAACAGTACTCATCGTCAAATCATTGAAAAGATGTGGGAAATCTCTTGAAATAAAAAGCATAGGGGAACTTCTAGGCACCACGTGAAATCCTACTTACCCAAATTCGTGTGGCGTCACGAAAACAGTACCAGAAAATACTCGATGCAATAAGGTAAAAATGGCTGTTTGAAGTCGCCATATAGCAGTTAATTAGTAAATTTTCTGTGATTTTAAGTTGAAATAATGCAATAGCCAGTATTTTCTTTTTCTCACGAAAAAGCCACTAATTAAGGAAACAAGTGTTGGCGCCTTTCTCGACAAATAAAATAAAATACAAAAACAGGTTGTAAAAAATCCTTGAAAAATATCAGTAGACAGAGATTCCATTACACAAATTTATCTGATCCGCATATTTCAATTTAAAAATACCATTAGTAAACTGTTTAAATTAGGATTTTTTCCATTTTCAATTATGTATTAATTTTATGATTATTAATTACAAAATTTTTATTAATTTATAAAATTGATGATTCCTTTTTTTAAAGTAGTTACACGGCTTAGGATTTATTTTTCAATTGTGCGTATATGTTTTTTTATTTATTTATTAGCAACGAGATTTAATTAAAAGTACTGATCTCGAGAAGGCCGCATGAATCTGAAAAAATTACTTCCCTTAATACAAGTTTTATAACCGACTGTCAGGAATAAG
Organism: Zanna intricata; assembly: GCA_010016005.3. Lineage (NCBI taxonomy): Eukaryota > Metazoa > Arthropoda > Insecta > Hemiptera > Fulgoridae > Zanna > Zanna intricata. Next base: position 11,264 of record JAAAKQ030243538.1, on the reverse strand, counting down.
ATATCAGATTCATGTAAATTTAGTTATACTTTTTAATAATTTTATATATATATATATATATTCTTTTAAATTAAAATATTATTTTTATTATTATGATTCAAGTTAAAATGCTTTAACTTATCTTAACTCTTTGCATCATAATGGGGAAAAATACGATTTTAAAGTATAAGTTGAGAGAAGAACAGGGAAATTATAATGTGAAGACAGCGATAAGCGAAATGAAGTTTGGAAACTCTATTTTAAAATGAATATAAAATATATATACATATATATCAACTGAAGAGGGATCGTAGAGAGGGGGATCTTATCTTAGCCTGGATCATCAAATTTATTCGGGAAGTAGGAGAAAGATAGTGAATAACCCGTCCCCTTATTTCTCTCTCTCACTTATAACGGTTGCTATGACAACCGGTTGATTTGTTTATCTGCGTTACGTTATGGGGTTATAATAATTTCTGTGATGGGATCGAGCCATTCGAACAACTGTAGCAAATACGATGAGATAGGACATGAAATTTATAAGAATAAAGAAAAATACATTTTTATTCAAAAAAATACATCAAAAAGTTTCATCCTTTTTTATTTTATTATTATTACTTTTTTTAACCTTTTTGCTTTATTTACAAGTTTGTTATTGTATAAAGTCTTTTTTTTATCGAATACTTCATTTTTATTCAATAATGACACCATATTTAATAAAGCCATGAGATACGAAGTTATGACGTACCATCGTATTTAAATAAATTCTGTTGTATCTCTATAAATTTGAAAACAAGTAAAGTATGCTCAAAACAGTTAATATAAAATAAGGAAGAATTATAAAATCCGAGTAATCAATAAGATTAACATTAAAATAAATAAAAACATATATTATTGTAATTGCGATCAAGAAAAAAATTCTGTTTAATTATTATTTTGAGATAAAATTATATGAAACTATTGTTACGTTCTTATATGTATCAAATATATAGTATGTTACGTTCTTGGATGTATCAAATATTATATGATACATTACGTTTATATGTTACGTTCTATACGTTGAGAACGTTGAACCGACATGGTCGGTTCCTTCTTGATATTCGATTCGAGTCATATTCAGTTACAGTAAAGAGACCGGCAGAAGGCTGTACAATTCCAGACGCTCGGTCAGTAGCAAGCAATATTTCAAACCAGTAGCTCGTAGCACTTCATACAAGTTAGTTGCAACAATTCACTCATAAGTAAAATATTCATAAGTCGTTTATGTAATTATACAGGTTTTATTGCATTCATAAGTTTAATTACGATACAAGAAATTTATACTACTCAAGATTGTACTATATTATACTATTATGCCTTCAACGTCATTAACGCATATACTGCAATTTATGACAATACATAATCGTTTAACCAAAAAATTTTACTTATTCATTTAAACGACTACATCACTTCAGCTACTATACATAATATATACATGTTGGTCCTCCGTGCATCTATCTACAACCATTCAACAACTTTACATATTTGTTGGTGTTATATTAAACATTGAAGCAATTACAACATCTTTACAACTATTATTTTCATTTGGAAAATTTAATTTAATGCAGTACAGAATGAAGGAAGAAAGGGTAATAATTTGGGAACTGGTTTTAGAGCTTCAAGTAAAAAAAAATTCTTACAAACTATGTCCAAAAACCTTTTATTGTCAAGATAAGGCTAGGGTAAAATTTCGCCCGGATTTCAGTTCCCTCCGTGAAATGACATCATAATGATATTTTTAAGGCGTTATGTAAGGGATAAAAATAATAGGTTTCTTATATTTACTGATGTGAAAAATCGAACATAACATGTCCCAAAAATATCTCTCTCGTAGATTTCATGATATCTAACGTAAGACAGGGAAATTCGGTGACAAAAATTAGTTTTTTTTAAGTTTTAAGTACAATAAATTTGATAAATGATTAATAATTGCGTGAACTTTATTACCAAACCATGTAGGGAAATGAGAAAATTAATTTAATAAATTCTGTGAATTACAAAAAGATCAACTTTTATTATTAAAAACAGAACTTAACAGAAAATGTTATGAATTTATAAAAATTAAAAACATCTATTTTTAGTACAATAAATTTAGGCTTTTGAAAAATTATAACGCATTTTTTTACTTAAAAAAAATTCTTGTTTGGTTTATATTGTATTAATTTACTATGAACGTTCAAAAATTCCATAACTGACATCAGTGCACTACAATTAGTTGAAAAATATCTTTTAGTGATCTTTTATCTTTTTAAAATATTTTTTTTAAATATCTTTAATTCCGGAGGTCCCGGGTTCGAATCCCGGTCAGGCATGGCATTTTTCACACACGCTACAATTCGTTCATCTCATCCTCTGAAGATATAACCAACCTAATGGTGATTCCGGAGGTAAAAAAAAAAAAAAAAAAAAAATACAATTGGTTCGTTACAACTGTCGCCAACCTAATTATACCTTCGCGTTCCTTGATGAGGGCAGTAGCATTGAGAATGCGAGCGATCAGTTCATTACGTGTGTTACTTGTATAAGGCGTATTTTATGAACACTTAAAAACGGTAATCTAAGGAAGTAAGGTCCGGTGAAGTAGGTGGCCAATTTACCGGCCCACAACTTCTAGTCCGTTTACCAGTAAATTTTTCATCGGAAAACCAGTACATTTTTTCAAAGTGGAATAACATTTCCAATGTGTCTGCCATTCTTCCAAGCAATGTTCGATTCAAAATGGATGATTTTTTTGACGTGTCCTAGGTCTTTTGCAATAATTCTGATGTTCATTCCTCAGTCACGGTTCAGAATCTACATTACTACAGTCACATTGTCATTACCTATTGATGTAGAGGAACGCCCAGAAAATTTTTCGTCTACAAATGTTTTCTTTTATTTAATGTAAGTTTTGATGGATGAATATAACCGCCTGGCGAAAGAAGTTCACACTGAACACTTTTAGCGAAAAAATGTATGTGTTACTCTTTCATTTTATTTGTGATTCATTATTGTAAGAAAAATGTAAAAGATATTATTAATAGCTTTATCATCCGGATATTCTTTTTTTAATACCTACGTATTTAGTAAACTTTTCATCCGATATAATCTTTTTTTATAAAAAAAAATTATTTTTGATCTATTTTTCATGTACGAGTGGTTAAAAAATATAAGACCATAATGAGAAGATGTAAAGCACTGTATCATACCAGTTTCGTTTTTATTTTCATTTAATATCAAAGAACTAGTAGAAAAACTGTTAAGTGTAATTATTATTTCTAAGACAGGTATATATAATGTCAGGAAGAAAATTAGTACCGGTAAATTTGGGTACCCTTTTATTTCTGTACAATAATATCTGTCGAAAATCATCCTACAGAACTAAACAATTTAATTTGTAAATCTCATTAAATGTAAATTAGTCATTCGTTTATTAGTTGATCAATTATTTAAAAGAATGATATTTTAATTTTTTTTTTCATTATTAATTAGTACTTTGTATGTATTTTTTATTTTAATTTGATCAAATACAGATCAGTTTAAATAATTTTTTTTTATATTTGAGAAAATACAAACCGACTTATAGTTTAAAAGTATTTTTACTTTAAAATAAAAAAATAAAAAACAAAAAAGAGACTAAATAAAAACAAATACTAGAATTGCTTTCTTTGTACTTTCTTTTTATGAATTTTGGTTTATTTTGTTTTTGTACATCACAATTCTGTGTAGACAGTCTTTTATTTCGCTCACTTTAGCTTTTAGTAAGTATAAAAGACTATATCTTTTTATCCAACGAGAAAAATTGTACACATAAAAATGATATAAAAGACTTCTTCTTCAATATATTCGGAAGGTAATCAAAGAAGTTTTCTTATAAAAATATTTATTGAAAAATTCACAAAGCAATGTTATATCCCCTTTTAAAATATAATGCATAAGAATGGTAATAACATTTAACACCTCTGCCATTCTTCAAAGCAATGTTTAAAATGTTCCCTTTTTATCGATTTTCAAAATGCTAACCTTTTAATTAAATTTTCAATTTTTGTGAATAAAAAAGTAATCATTCCAATTCAGCGTTGTAGGGTGGATGTGAAAGGACTACAACAGAATTTTTTTTTTGCCAGGAACTCTCTTACAACTGTGGATGAACGGCTTGGTGTATTGTGTGCTGGAAGATCCATGAAGACACAGTTTGACGACGCATACGCAAAATTGTTTTCTAAAACATTCCAAAATTTCTAATTAGAAAGTTTGGTTCACGGTTTGACCTTATGGTATAAATTCTATGTGAACAATCCCCGGAGTATGAAGAATTTTTTCATTGATTTGACCTATGATTAGTATATGCGTACTTTCTTTGGGCGAAGTGATGTTGTTGCGTGGCATTCAGCAGTAAGTCTTTTTTTCTCCGTATCATATTCGAATTCCAACAATTCACCTCCTGGAGTCACTCGACCCTCTGTTTAAAGTCGATAAAGCATTTTATAGGGATGTACAATCGACATCCCTTTTAGTCTAGAGTCAAATTTTTTAGAGCAGGCTTTACATAAATTTTCCCCAAGTCTGATTTCTTATTATCAAAATTTGTATCAAAGTGGATGATTTTTTTTTACCTGTCCTACGACTTCTGCAATAATTCTGATGTTCATTCCTCAGTCACGGTTCAGAACCTACTTTACTATGATCACATTTCCGTCACCTTTTGATGTACAGAAACGCCCAGAAAACATTTTGTTTTCAACATTATGTCTTTTTCAAACTCTTATACTACCTCTGCTGATGACAGGTTAGCTTGATCATAAGTTGTCTTTTCATGTAAAGGGTTTCTGATACACTATTTTCAAGCTTTACATAGAATTTAGACATCCGTATTTCTTTTAACGAATTAAACCATAAAATTGAATTTCTGACTTAAAATATTTAATATTTCAGATTCATACAATCTAGCATTAACAACGATATTGATACATATATACAATAATAGGCCACAATTTAACATTTTTAAACATTATAAAAAGCGAATGGCAAAAATATACTAAATAAGTAGATTTAATCCGGATCTAAACATCTTATAAAAATTAAATAAAAGAAAATATATATATTCCGAACTCATAAAACCGCTGGAAATAATAAGAGTTTACCACATAGTATAAAATAACAGCCAAACCTATGAAAATGGTTACTTCCTTTGAGGTATTAGGCAAATTTGAATTGTTATTTTATTCCCCATTCCTTTTGGTTCCCTATTAACGTTCTCGCCTACCATAATAAGCTATTTGTTTCATTCCAATCTTTGTCTCTCTGTACACATTGTTCCAAGATAAAATTAAGTAATTCTGACGGATTTAATATATGATCCACTGAAGCTAATTTGGAACGGAACGCAAGAATAGCGGGAGGTTTATATATCTTCCTGCTAATCGCAGAACCTGGGCAAAAGGTATCATTCTTATTTTTAAACGGGCAGGTAATTGTTTAATTGGCGGTTATAATTTTTTATTTGTCTAATTAATTATGGACGGAGTTGTGTACTGCGTTTCGATCCTTTAGACCAGAATGAAAAGATTTACCGCGGCTGAACTTTGGGAGACTGACTAGCCGCATACGTATTTCGTTCTCCCGGCGTGATTCCTCTTAAGTCCGTTCTCTGAAGTCATTTTGGTGCTAACTCCTTCCGGCCTTGCAGAAATGCACCATTTTGGGGGCTGTATTGTTTGTGAAACCAAAGTACTCCCCTCGTTGGAGGGAGTCGTACGAAAGCTAATTCTATTATTTAGTCGAATTAGCAAAAGAAATCTTATTTTACTCGATTCTGCCACAAACTTATCTCCTCTCCTGTTCGTCATAAGACTTGATCATTATTTATTTTATCAACCCACCTGATTTTCAATACTCACCTGAAGATCACATTTTAAATACCACTGTTCTTTTCCTTTCTACGAGTATTTTTCACAATCGCTTTGATTCACTGCCACTTATTGCTACTCTCCATATTAAATACATCTAATATTTCTTTTTAATTGATAGATCTATACTTTATACTAGTAAATTTCTTTTTTGCATGATTATTCTTTCATGATTTTTTTTATTATTCATGATTATTCGGTTTTTTGTTGTTTATCCTTGTAGTTTTATCTTATAAATAGTTAAATTTTCTCATCTATGGTATATTCTGTTACCCTACTTTAATTTCATTTTCTTATTAGTCTACTTTCTCTCATATATAATTACCTTTATTTTAGTAGTGTTTATTTTTAAATTTATTTTCTCTGTTAACAAGATTCCATCCACGCCTTTCATTATTCCTTCAAATTCATTTTCTATTTTCCCAAAAGAATAGTCATCAGCGAATATTTTATATTTTCTCAGTGGATAGTTACTCCATTCTCAAATTTTTTCTTTCATTTCCTATACTTTATCTTCCATGTATAAATTAAAAAGCAGCGAGGAGTGAAAGACTACATCTTTGTTTACCTTCTTTCTGAATAAGACCTAGCCTTTCTTCATCATCTACTCTTATAACTGGTACCTGATACGTTTACCCATGATAAATTACTTTTCTGTCTGTATATATTTAAATCCAAATTATCATAGAATATAAAAAAATTGTTTTAAAATTAAATCTGAATTGGTTGTCGTTAAGAATTAATAGTTTTTATAATTGATCAACTTATTCGTAAAAGTAGGATAAATAAATAATAACAATAAAATCCTGTGTTATGTATAAAATTAATTATTTAATTTTAAAAATTTTAGTTACAAGAGAAATTTCGTTACGTGTTTCATTTTATTTACATTAAGCTATCATTATTAGCTTTTTTTTTTTTGTAGTTTTCTGTTATTATATAAAACAATTAATAAAACTCATGATTTATTTATTGCATGTAAATTGTAAAATTATTTTAACGAAACAATTAAAATGGCATTACTTTCTACCAAAAATTTAATACTATTTAAATTGATTTAAAATTCAAATTTATATTGTCATTTTTCTAAGATATTAAAATAATTTATTCTCATAAGCGAGGTCAAACCATATTAAAAAAAAAGATCATGGAGAATGTGTGTTAGAATTTTCAGAGAATGTGTTAGAATAATAATTTTTATGTTAAATAGAAATTCTTAAGTATATAAATAGATGTAAAATATTTTTTGATAACTACACAATTAAATTTCTCAGGATTTGTTACTCACTTACTCAATTAATTGTACGAAAGTGTTTTATGATTATTAAATAATTACAACATGTCTTGATATAAGTCTTGATTGTTTGATATAAATCATATTGTGTATATTACACTGGTGATTATTACTGTCAGATGAAGATTTATTATTTCTGTTTTGTGTTTATTATTGCTTTATACTCAATAATGTATTCCAACTTCTGTATTATTACCTATCACCCAGTAATGTATGTAATGTCTTTCGATCTTCTTCGAACATTTTTCGTTTGTTTTGGAGTAATCAGTCGTTTGATTGATGTAGTCGTTTTATTTATATCAGTGGTTTGGAACTTTTTTTTTTATTTATCTTCTCTTTGGAGCTGGACGTACTTTAATTATAAACACAGTCCCAAGAGAAAATCACGGTGTATTCTTCCCTGCTTACGCCATCTTTATTTGAATGATTTCTACCAACATCCCCGATACCGTGTGCTGAACTCGTTTGTTCTGTAGCATAGTCTCCCTGATGTTATCAGAGTTAGTATGCCAATCCTCTCAGACATGCTTTCTCGTGCTGCAAGAAATATCTCATTCAAAAACAGTGTGCTATATGGTATCCTGCCTTCTATTGTAATCTTACTCAGCGGAGGACTCAGTGAATTATTTATATTTAATTCACGAACTGGATAATACGACCCACCAACTTCAGTTCGAAATGATTCAGAACATAAGAAACGATACACAAATATAATAACATCAGTAAAAACTTACCTAGAAGCTGAGATCGGATCAGACCATAACCTGGTAGTTGCTAAAGTACATATCAAGCTTAAAAAGTTAAAACATAAAAATAAGTATAAAAGGATAGACAGAGAAACTAAGGGAGAAGGCATAAGACAATAGGTGCAGAGAAAGGTGAATATTACAATTAATTAAGTACCACAAGGGACAAGCCCATGACCCATTGTCCCATGTCCCATGTGTCTTGTCCCTTGTCCCTTGTCATGTCTTGTCTTGTCCCATGTCCCCTGTCATGTCTTCTCCCTTGTCCCTTATCCCTTGTCCCTTGTTCCTTGTCTATGTCTTGTCTTGTCCCTTGTTCCTTGTTTATGTCTTGTCTTGTCCCTTGTACCTTGTCTATGTCTTGTCTTGCCCCTTGTCCCATGTGTCTTGTCCCATGTCCCATAAGACATCTTCAGACACTATAAGACATCAAAAGACATCATCATAAGACATCAAAGTATTCTGGTATTCACTATCTAGTATTCAAACACCTATAAAAGTGACTAGCCTTTACTAGGATTCGAACCTCAGAATCTTCTACTACGAAATTTAGCTGTTAAACAACTGATTTCTGACGAGTTATCCACTAGATCAACCCGATGAGTTAAGTTACATACTTAAGAACTTTTTGGGGTGTTTTACTTGAGTGTAAAGAGAGAGATTAGATAAAATTTAATAACAAATGTATAACTTATTTTTATTGTTTTACAGCTTTTAAAGAAAAATTTCAACGATAAAATGGTATTGTATAAGTATTTAGAAAAAAATCGTATATAAAATACATTCAAATACATATAAAATTTTTAATATTATTATGAAAGGATGTTGATTAGTTGCAACTAATGGGCTAAAATAAACCATATTTGTTGTAAACAAGATCAATAGAAAGAATCAGCGTCGATTTCTAGTTTTCTGGTAACTTTAAAGTTGCCCGAAAACTAGAAATCTTCAGTTTACTCTAAAGACACTTTAACTCGATTTTTTGAATGATAAGAATAAAAACCACCCTCGAATACTTGTATGCTTAAACAAGAAACGTTTGTAGGACGCAGACAGTGTTGTGTATTAAATCTTTTGGCTGCTCCCATCTACAGATATTTGAGGAAATATCTTATCTCTGTCGGATGATGAAGGAAGACATAACGTTCTGTCTTCTTTTAAAGGAGAACTTTATTTATTAGTGGAATTATCTATCCATTTTCCATTACAAAAGTGGAAGTTTTCTAAAAGAGGACAAGTTGTACTGTTAATAATATAGTCACGTTATACCTTTGCCATATTTGAAGTTTAGTAGGTTTTTTATTAATAGTAGAAACTCAAGCATAATCTTAATTTATTCATTCTCAATTTTATTAATTATATATTTCTTTTCGATATTAAACTTTTCTCAAAAGAAAAAAACTAAGAAAAGTATATCTTTTACTAGTGTTTAACTTATTTTCATTTATCGCTCTATAAAACAATTAAATGTAACTCCCATTAACTACCAAATAATTTTTTCCCATTTTGCAGCCCACGGTACCAGTTTTTTAATTAATGATCATGTTTTCAATCGTTACTATTGTCAAAAAAAAATTATTTCTTAAAAACTGAAGAGCTGGTCCTTTAAGATATTGTAACAATTATGATAAAGCAAACGAAGAGATTTTGGAAAATAGATATAAGTTAAATATGGCCGAAAATGTCCTTGCAATGAGACTTTTTGTCTGATTAGAAAATTGATTGATTAGAAAATTGAGTAATAAAGATCTCAATTATTTTAAACCCGTGAATGAAGGTAAATATATATTTATCTATGTTATCATTTTTAAATTATTAGAAATGTAAAAAAAAAATTTAACACTTTCTACACTGAAACAATAGTAACACGGTATAAACGGAAAAAAATGAATTTTTAAAGTTCCCAATTTTAATTAATTTTCATATAACTTTTTATCGATTAGATTTACCTTAAAATTTTATTAGAAAAAATACATGTAATATTATTTTCCCTTTGTTATAATTTAGAGCAATTTTATGATAACTTACTTAAATTATTAATACAGGCTTGGTTTTACATCCCTCCCCGAATTTTTTTCTTTATTCGACAAATAACACGTAATTCCGTCTACCGTAACATGATAAATTATTATTTTAAAACGTTTTATGAAATTTATTACTATTTAAAATTAAAAATCTGTATTTTAAAAAATTCTAGCAACCGTATTGCTAGAATTTCGTAAATTTAATATTGGTAAATGCACTCATACTATTTAAATAAAACTGTATCCTTAGGGTCCAGTAGTTAATTTATTTTCGAAAATAAATTACATATATTTAATAAAACAGTAAAAATTCGTTTTGTTTCTTTTTCTAATGTAAATAAAATATTTTAACAAATATTTTCCAAAATAATTCACTGTATTCAGGCGATATAGTTTCTGTTTATTATTAAATTCTTGTTTATATTAAAATTAATTTTTGTTTATTAAATTATAATATTAGTAATATAATGTAACTTTACTAATGCTATTAATTTTACAAAAATATTTCAATTTATTGTTTTTATTATGTTAATAAATTATGTTTTACATCAAAATTTATTAAATTTATGATATTAAATTACAGATAATTGTTTTTATTTAATTTTTACGAGTGCTAGCATACATATACACACGTGTGTGCACGTAAAAATACACATACATACAAATAAACATCAATTTACATGAGTGCAAGCAACCAGTTTTTGAACAATATTGTTATTATTATTTTACTGTAATGACCTATTGTTCTTTTAAACTTTATGGAAAGTTAAAAATTTATCTTTTTAAAAGATCTTTGCTATGTTATTACATTATTTTATTATTATTATACCTCCCCCCTTTACAAGATATATATATATATAACTTGAAGTGTTGTCTTTAAGATATATAATTATAGACAATTCAAAAAAGTAGATCATAGTTTTTACATATAAATACTTCTTTGGATATATTATACACGTGTAATTACATAGGCCATACACACACACGCGCGCGCGCGCACACACAAATCATATATATATATATATATATATATATATATATATATAAAAGAAATTATTCTAAAGTAAATTTCGTGAACCATTTAATGTATTTGATAATTATTTTTATATAAAATAATTTTGTGTGTGTGTGTGGTCGTTTGTTGTGATTATTTCTACTCCTTTACTAGGTATGTGATTACTGCATTCACACATACACACACACACACACACACACACGCCCGCGCACACACACACACACACACACACACACACACACACACACACACACACACACACACACACACACACACACA
>JAAAKQ030243527.1:0-11061 GCA_010016005.3 Zanna intricata | reverse complement strand
CAGGTAGATGGGAAAAATTGTGCAGGCAGGCAACGGTTGGAATATGTAAAACAGATTGTTAGGGATGTAGGATGTAGCAGGTATACCGAAATGAAACGACTGGCACTAGATAGGAAATCTTGGAGAGCTACATCAAACCAGTCAAATGACTGAAGACAAAAAAAAACATCAGAATTACATTATACTAAGTTCATTTTCATCCACCGTTGACAAACAAAAAATGAAAAAATATCTTCAGAACATTAATATAATACTTTTAGAATTATTTCATTTAAAATTCAGAGAATGATCCTATAAAATGAGCAACAGGAAAATTCATCAACAAAATAAATTAGAATTAACAAAATATCACTATGAGAAAAGGTAACTTTTAAACAAGCTTTAAAAAGAATACAAATAGATACACACACATGTTGGTGGATTTGATTATAAACTCAGTTTTTCAAAATAGATTACTAAAATTGCGGTTTATCAATTTATATGTTAAGGTACATAATTGGAAATTATGTTCTCATCTTTCATCACAAGCAACTTATTTTTGTATCTTGTATTTTGATAATTTCATTGAACTGTCTAAAAGTCAAAAATCATACACTGTTCAGTAATGTATAATTTATAAAGATTTTCATGTAACAAATTAAATAAATAATTCATGTGCGTGGTTTCCTGTAGCAACTTTAACGAACTCTAATACTCCCTTCTATTTCTCTATTTACTTGATTTATATTTACTATTTCTCTTTACGCAGATGAAATTATTGCTTAATGTCGCTTTCATTTATATTATATATTATATGTACGTAACACGGATATTAATTTATTTTAATTACAAAGTAATTTCAATTGAAATAATGTGTATGTATAAACAAAACAGATAAATAAATATCATATTTAACCGTATCCTGAAATAAATGCTCTATTTAGTTATAAAGTATTATTATTAATATTATTATTATTTTTATTATTATTATGGCTACCATTAATCATGTAAATAGTGAAACTGTATTAAATTTACCTCAATAAATGTTTAACTATGTGAGCATTTAATATTAAATGATTGTTAGCAATTACAGGTTATAACCCACTTACTTATTAACTCTCACTTTCAGCTAATTATATCAAGTAAAACGTTACTAGATAACAAATATTACGACAATGACAAAAGGATCAAATGAACTTTAAATATAATTCTTTGCGTAAGAGAATGTTTTTTGATTAAATTAAAAAAAATAATAAATTTAATTTTATTTATTTTTTTAAAATCTATTTTTTTAAATATTAAAATCTATTTAAATGCGTCTTGATGAAGTAAAACAAAGAAATGTGTGAATGGAATAATCGGACATCATTTGAAATTCTAAAAAGAATTTCCGCTATCTAATTTTCACGCACTTTTGAATGGGTTTTTTTCTTTTATTAATTTAAATCTATCTTAAAATTTTAATTTAATTAAAATTAATTTTTTTTTTTTAAATTTATTAAAATGGTTTAAAAATGAGAATTCTTGACGTATTGAAGAGTAAATATTATTATTATTATTATTATAAAATATATTAAATTTTTACTCTAAGATTAATAATCCCTCAAGTATGTTTTGTTAGAATTGGTTTCAATTTATGTGGGTGATAAAATACCAACACATAAAAAGAATCCAAATAACTAAATTATTCTTTTTGTGAAACACAAACGTGTTATTTGTACTTTCGAATATTAATTTTTATGCAATTTAATTCTCTGTAAACAAACATGGCGCTTTAGACTGTATTAATTTAAGGGCTGGATTAAGGGCCAATTTGACTGATTGCGAACTGAATTGTCACCGTTTAACATTCTTTCTTCTGGAATTCCTTAAAAAGAATAAACTCAAACCTTTAAGCACGGATTATTAACTTTTGAACTTGTTCTTAACATAAAGTATGTTTTGATTAACAGGATATTTTGATTTCTTGCTATGTTGCTGGAGGGAATTCTATCTATCTTTTTTTTAGATCTGAATCTAAATTAAATCCAACAGTTAACTAACCTACGACTAATTATTTTCTTTTAAATATTGTAGATAATATTTTTTCAATAATATTACATATTATTTATTTTAATATCTGCAGAGGTTAATAAACAGATTAAATGGAGAAACCCAGGTATGTCGATACGATATTACTACATAAGATATTGTAATAAGACCGGTATAGAGAGCCTGAGTAACGGATTCCTACCAATTATTATGAAAACAATAGAAAGTATAATAATTGGAGGAATCCGAAAAGGGACAAAAAGGAACCCTTTTAGTAAATGAAACACAATCGTTTTTTGTTATACTACCCGCTGATACATCCATCTAAACACATGTTTCTACCATGAGAAAAGTCACTGCAAAAAGATTTTGAATTAATGGGAACGAAAGCCTTGATCAACCGTTCTCATAATTCGAGTTGGGTCCCGTCCGGCAGGTAAAGGGGATAGAAGTATAAACACCTCTGGGAAAACCACCTAAAGATCAGTTCTACGAGATGTGAATCTGCGAAACGTTACGATGTCATTCGAGCGAGGAGAGTTCTGCGAGATACGATTTCTGCGAGACGTTACATCAGTCCAGCGAGGAGAGACTGCGAGAAGAGAATCCGAAGAAGAGGGCAGTGAAGGAGCGAATTTCTAGTGTGAATTAAATTCGATCCGATTAAGGTGATGCCATGAGTAATTCCGATAAACAAGAAATACTATTCAGTGAGTTACTGTAAAACTATAAATGAAAGATATAAAATTCCAAAGAACAATTTATAAGATATAAACTGTTAGGGTAGTTTTTCTTGTGAACGGCAAAGGTATTTGATAGGAAAGAATTTTGTACTTGTCTTATCTAAGGTACTATTGTTTGTTAATACAAGACTAATGGTTAAAGATGTTAAGACTACCTATTGAAAGCACGTTGTACTGAAATGATTCGGTCCAGTACCTGAAATCTTTCGATTCGATTCAAGTTATACTTTTATTCATATTTTTTATTTCTTTTCTAATTTATACGCTAAGCGCTTTTCCTCATAATAAATTTCTTTTAATAGTTTTTTCTTTTTATTATTCCCAAAGCACATTGTAGGATTGTAAACAATTCTTGATAATAGTTAATTCTACCTCAATTATCTTGTCTTGCATTTGAACGCTTCTCATTCGCTTATTCGTTAGTCCAGGTTGTCTTCTATACATACTTAATATTTACTTATTTTATCTATTTATTATAGTTCACTTATGTTTTCTTCACACACATTCATTTTGCCGAATCCGTAACGTTTTCTCCTTTCATCCGAAGGTTACAAGGGTTAGAATTTCTATCAGGCTGGAATTTTTTCTACACTGTAAAATTACCACTCATTCGGTGTTGTAATCCGGATATAAATCTGTAATTGTGAGGGTGCATAAATAAATCGATAGCCATAGCATGCTCTACTAGAGAAATTTAAAAGATGGTAATTTCTCTTTACGTTTCTTCAGAGTAAATGTAAGTTTGTGAAACTGAATAAGTTTTGCAAGACTGATTAAGGGTTAGAACTTGATTCTTCATGACAAGTACATATTTTAAATCAGATATTCATTTCGACAAAATGGTCTATATCTAAAGTAGATTTTCATCCCTTGAGAGGATAGAGAAATACCCGTAGCGGATAATTACAAATTACAGGGAAAATAAGAAAACATAAAAATATTGGCGAACAAATTAAGTGTCTTGAAGGCTGATTTCGTGCTACGGCGTATCAAACGAAAGAATACTTATCATCATCAACGTCATCGTCGTCGAGCATATAAACAAATTTGTATGCTAAGAATATATTTAGATAATCAGAGCGGTCGGTTATCACAACAATACGTTTATCATTATTTACTTAACTAAGGAAAGATTTTCATAGTGGATGTTTGTTTTAGATATACCCATCGAAAAGCCAAGAACACCTACTTAAAAAGTATCAACTCTTTAAAGATATTTAAGGTGAAAATGTTAAATCCTCCTACACATTCTTGATATATCAAGTGACGTGTCGGAATGATGCAGGCTTTCAATTAGTGGTTGTATCTCAGTATAAGAGGGTAATAGAGATTTGGTCACACCAATTATATTTTAAGGTTTAAACTTCATGTACTATCTTACGGCTAATTTTCTGTAGACATTGTAATAACTATTTCTGGCTTAGAAATCTGGAAATATAACTACTAGCTACAGAAACAAAAGAGCTATAGAAACAAAACATTATTGTAGAGCTCAGTCTTCTTTGCATTCCCGTATTTCTATTCTTCATTATTATTTATTATTTATTTGTTCTATCCCTGTAAAATTGTAATATAAATCTTTTCTTTTGAATACAACTATCCTAAACTATTTTCTGTTTTAAATGCCAGATTCTTAATGGAAAATGTTTAAATATCTGTATTATATACTGACTAAATGAAAAAGAGCTCATTCTATATAACGGGAGATTTTTTGTCAGCAGATTTTATTGATGAAAACTAGTCTTAAGTTTGACCAGATAATTGAGTGCATACGATTCTAATTAACTTGCAAACATGCACTGCTATCAACCAGCTATATTAAGGATTAACATTCAAACTAGGCAACTTGCTAGAATCATAACTTTCACATTATTAGCGACTGTTATAACCATACTTTTTCTCTTAAGGCAGGATTAAAGTTACCGGGAGGGAAAAAGTCGAATTATTAAACATGATTCAGATAACAAAATTTTAATGAAATTAATTTATTTTCAGCAACCTTTACTACAATAAAATTTAAGAAAAAAAATGTGAAAAATCATTTGCTAATGACCTGGGCTGATGTTGTGGTTGACAGATTAAGCATATTTTTTTCAGGCAAAAGTATAAATATAACCTAAGATCCTACAGTCCTCCAACAAATTAATACTAGCTGAGAAGCTAACAGCTTCTGCCAAGATGATGTTAGGCATTTATGGCCTGCTCCATACCGACTAAACCTCCCTCACCTTTCTCTTCCCCCCCCCGAGACCGGACCCGCAATTAAGCATTACTCAGTCTCGGGGAGATGCCTTTGGGGTCAGAGGGTGAGGAGTTCCCGTACGTCATCATCGCCACCCACCTGGACAAGCCGAGGCACGTGACAACTCAGCAGAGGGGTATCCATTGCCCCTTCCCCCTCCAGTCAGCTTCTTCACCACGTTGTGGACTTTTCCATGATCTCTCTCCTTTTCCAGATAGTCTCTGATCATTTAGCCATCGGGTATGCACTGGATCTCCTGCCTTACGGTTACACTCACGCATCAGCCTTCGATTCCTGGTCACGGTACCTGCAACATAAAAAATAGTTATCTCATTCACACCACCATTCACTCACTCACACATACTGTTAGTCTCCTGTCTGCGCACGTGTACCTGGATGTGTGTGCACGTGACCACGCCGGTAGGTATCATCACCACCCATCCCAGATCAGGGACGCGCGGTGTCTCAGCAGGGTGGCAGTCCATCCCCCGGGCTCCTCCGTGTTTGTGTTAGTATATGGCCGCCGAGAGTTCGGGAGTCCACATGTGTTATCATCATCGTCCATCCCTGCAAGCAGGAACGCGCGACGACTCAGCAGAGAGCTGTTCTTCACCCCCGACCTTCTTTTAACCGTCTTTTTTCACCGCAACCCTCTTCTTCTGACCTCCGCGTTCTTCAGGTTTATAACGGCGGTGGCGAATCTGTCCAGGTCCCTCCAGTTGTCGAAAGAGGACAGCATGAAGGGCACAACCCCCTCAGGCTCAAGCTCATCAACGCCTGCCTCCACCCTCTGGGCACGCCACTCAGGGCAATACAGAAGTGTGTGCTCAGCCATGTTTTCAGCATAGCAGAACATGCAGCCAGATGAGTCCCTTTTACCAATCACGTTGCAAATAAGCTTCGAAATTGCCATGTCCAGTGAAAACTGGGTGAGGGAGTGCGTCATTTCGCCATGACGTCTCGAACACCATTCATTAAGATCCGGGATAAAAGACCTGGTCCACTCAGCCAAATCAGCCGTCCTCCATCTCTCATTCCAGCTGTCCATGGTGATCTGCCTTACCTCCCGTCTGTCCATACCGTTATATATCTGTATCCTCTCCTTGGCCAGCAGACCGGCAGGCGGGACAGCAGCCAGCACACAACAGGCCTCATATGAGACCGTTCAATAGGCCGCTATTACTCCCAATAACGATCTACGGTGCACCTTCTGTAGTCTCTTTCTGTTCCTCCGAAAATCTACTGCAGCACCCCAGACGGGTGCAGCGTACAGCAGCGCTGACACGCTGACACCACCGTGGAGGCTATCAGGCTTCTCTTTGAAGCCCTGGGGGGCGGTCTGCGTGGTCAGTAACATGTTAAGTGACTTAACAGATCTCTCTGCCTCACGGGCCATTTCTTGTTTAATGACATCCTGTAGAGCCTCAGGAGACAACCCGGGATCATTTCTGATCCTGCCAGCCACTCTACGGACAACAGCCGCAATCTGGCGCCCCGTCAGGATAGCAGGAGGGCCCTCCTTCACAGCTGTAACTGCAGAATCGTGTATCACAAGCATCGACGCGAAATGGTCGCTAGCCGTCTCGTCGTCAACGACCTCACAGTTCCAGTCCTGACTAACAACAGTTAATTCAAGCACCGAGGTGTGCCCTCTGGCCTCGAAGGTGGGCGTGGAATCGTTCAAATAAAGCAGACCCAACGACTGAATCGTATCAGTCAGCATGCTACCGCCCCTATTGGTGTATGTGCTGCCTGCCTCTACCGACTTACAGTTAAAGTTACCCATCATAACTTTCTTGCTAGTACTGGAAATCATATCAGTAAGGCGATCAACGAAGTCTCCATAGACCTCCAGGTTGCAATTGGGTGAAATATATGCACCGATGACAACAGTATTCGCCAATTCGATTGCTGCTATCCCCTGTTCAATACAGTAAGGCTGCTAACCTAAGCGGCCACTAATATCGCGGATAGCAACATCACCTGCGCTATCGACACACCAGTTGTCCCCGGCCACAGTGTGGCAATTCGGCTCCGTGCTGATTAGTATATCCACATCTTGACGGGCAGCAAGCTCCCCAATCAGCTCATGGGACAACACGCTCCTGTTGTTGTTCGAGAGGAGCACCCTAACCATTGTTTTTTGCCTCGCACGTCAAGCCTTCGGTGCGGTGACATGTGCTACCACAATCTAAGAATTTTTTGTTCTCTCGACAGGTATTAATCTGGTGACCCTTGCCTCCACAATTATAGCACAGATCTGCCCTGTTGGGGGCCACGACAGTCAACTCTTCTGTGTCCCGTGCCCCAGCATCTAAAGCATCGCTTCCAATCCTCGCGTATATATGCGCGACATAGCACCCAGCCAATCTTGATCCGCTCCTCCACCATTCGGCATGCTGCCCTGTATGTGGTGACCACTGTGATGTTCTGTGTCTCACCATAAGCGGATCTAATGGACAAAATTCTGAACTCCTCCTCATCACCTACCCGGGCCGCAATAGCTCGCCTGATCTCATCTTCCCTCGTGCCCGACTCAATGTCTTTAACGTGAACAAGAGCGCGCTGCCCCCACGGTGTTTTGAGATTAATCTGCAGTTCAGCGCAGATCTCTCAGCATTGAGGTAAATTCCTCAGCCTTCTGTGCACCTTTAATTCTAATGTGCAGTTCCTCGTTATTGCCCTTCCGTAGTGAAATAAACCTCATTCGCCGTTCACTAGGGACCACACTCTTCGTTGTGCGTAATAATTCTGCATAGTATTTGACGCTGGACTTTACGATAACTGTCCTCCATAACGGCTGTCCTCCACAACGGGAGTAGCTTTTTTGATGGGGAAGATACCCGCTCCCCCGTGCAATAGACGTCTTAGGCTGTACCGCAAGGACCTTGACCTGCGCAACACTGTTCCTCGTCAGATAGGCCAAAAGTTTTCGAATTGAAGTCCGAACTCCGCCACTAGGAAGGAGGTAAATCAACTCTGATGTCTGCGAAATTACCCTTCTAAATGCACTAAGTATGAGAGGCAAAGACGCTTTCTCACCATCTGCAGAATTATAGAAAATGTTGTATCTACAAGTCTTCCTGATAGGCGCCTCACTTCTCATCAGGGTGGACTCATCCAAGACCATATCACCCGGTTTAATTACAGATTCACAAGCGCGGGTGTCATCAGGCCGTGGCCGTCGGGCGAAATAATGCAGACTGCAGGTGTCTACTGGATCCTTGGGCATTTCCTTGATCGTGAGGAATCTGTCCTTATACTTATTGGGCCACTTAAGTGGAACATTACTCAAGAGCTCCTCATCAGACAGGTCTCTCTCCATAATGTTATCAAGGTTAGAGCCTCTAATAGTCTCGGTCTGTGTGGCTTGCGTGACAGCCACCAGAGGTGGTGACATCTTGCCCAGAATTTTAAGACGCTGATGGATCTTAGCGAGTTTCTTCTCATGTGCGGTGATGTGTTTCGCCAAGCCAGCTCCCAGGTTCTGTTTCAGCAGCACCATAGCCATTTCTAGTTGACTGGTAAGGTCTCCCAAACTACCCGGCAGGAAATCTTCTTTTTCTGAGGATACCAAGCGACAACGCTTCTTACCCTTAAGTTCCGTGGTCTATTCCTGCATTGTAGCCGCTCTCTGAGAGCTTTGGGAGGCTCCCTCGTCTGTAGGGATGACCCACGTCGACGCATCATAGCGTGTAAGGGTCCTCGCCAGAAACCAAATCAAATGAGTACCCACTCGACTCTTTCGGGGGGTACCCACTCAACTCTTTTTTTTTCAAAAAAGGGTGGTCGGGGGGGAGGTAAAATGTATCTTTGCGAATCTGAGGTCAGATTTTTTTAGGGGGGGAGGTGGGGTCAGGATGGTCAGGGGCGGGGATCCGTGAAGATCCAACAGGATTTTGAAAAATATCCAACGGGAGCAGAAATATGGAAGAAGGAATTTCCCCTATATAAAATCGTGTAGGACTTAGTCAAATAAATGCACTCACCTGTAGTGACGTCACAGGTTGTTTACCAGCTATAAACTACACTAAACAGTCTGGTAAGACAAGTCTATTGACTTAGAATAAATTCACTAATAGCAGAGATTATGTTGCCTCTACTATACGTTGGTTCTTATGGCTATACCACGACACAACCGAAAAACGTTAATAACACAAAAACGGCACAACAGAAAATGTTGCCTACTCGTACGATTACGCACCAGTACTTCGTCTATAAGTATCCAACAGCGAAACACTTCAAGAATACACTAAACACCAGTTAAGCCTTTCAACTCCGGGAGTACTCATGGGAACCGCTTTTCTCAACCTTCGCTTACTCAACACTGACTTTTAACTTAACACTTATGATATATTGTTGAAAAGCTCTCAATGAGAGATTAATATTGCAGTTAAGAAAAAGTTCAAAATCCAAATTTTAGTCCAACTCCAAATAAGTGGTACTTATTCACTGGTTCCAGAGTTATAGCGAAATAATATTGTAGTTAATGAAATATTTGGATCATACGAGGGTACACATCGGTTGGAATCTCCTTTTTTTTTAACTTTTTTTTTTTAATTTAAGTATATTGAATTATTAAAATTGATTAACTTCTGATTATATAAAAGGTTTAAAATAAATAATAATTTAATAACAATTGAAAAAATATGAAAAAATCAGAAATTATCAGTAAAATAAAATTTTATATACTTTTTTTTAAAATATAATATAATAGACGCACTAGGAGGCCATGTGGGTCCCTATTACATTTTTTTTTGGTAATTGTTAAATTTAAACATCTTTATTTATTTATTTATCTTTATTTGTCTTTAGACATCTTTATTTTGGAAAAGAAAAATTATTTATATATCCAAATATATTGTGCAATTCCCATTAAATAGTAATTTAAAAACAAAAGTATCGTTAATTTATATAAAATATTTATTTTAAATTTTAACAAAATAGAAGTTCTTAACATAAATAATTCATCATAGTATGAAAATAAAACTTTATTTATAAAAATCTATTTTTTCCTGCAATTTAATAAGTGTTTCCTTAATTTCTAACTGTGTGCTTAGTTATTCTATACAAATATAAATAAAACGTTGAGATTTTTTGTTGTTTAATTTAGTTGAAATTCGTTATTATAAATATGCTATCTTCATTAATGATGATTGATTGAATCTCATTTTCCGAAAAAAAAAAATCTCCACTTACAATTTTTAATGAAATAAGTTTTAACGGAACATACGGAATACGGTCAGCATGTTTATAACTTTTTTTTTTATATTTTTTAATGCAAAACCCTCCGCTAATTCTGAATTGCTGTATAGATTTTCTTAATTGTATCATCACAAATGTAACCATTTCCAGCATTGGAATGTATCGGCTTGAAACACAAACCTTTTCATCTCTTCCTCTCCTGCCACCACCTTTTATTTCTCTCCTCTTTCCTGTACGCACTCTTCCACCAATTTCCACTTACATCCCTTAGACTCTCCTTTAGTTTCTGTCTCCCTACTTCTGTTTCATCAACTCTCCTTCCTTCCATCATTTTCTTCAGATGCCTACTCTATCTCATCCTTGACCGTTATTATTTTCTGACATATTTTCTCCTTCACAAATCCCTAATGATTTAAAATCCATGTTTTCCTTTTTTCCATTTACAAATCTCATATCATATTTTCCTTACACCTCTTCACCTTTTTTTTATAAAGCTTTTCTTCATTTTTTGTTCAAGTTATCCTGTTATTTCTCTATATATTATCTTATCCCATTATTATTTCAAAAAAGATCTAACAGATCATTCCATATTTTAAATAATTTTTTTACAAGTGTCTTAAGTGCAAATTGCTTTTGCTTAAGTGCAAAATGCTTTTGAAATGTGGTGTTATAGGAGAATGTTAAAAATCAGATGGGCAGATAAAGTTACAAATGAAGAGGTTCTGCGGCAAATCGATGAAAAAAGAAGCATTTAGCAAAATATAGTTAAAAGAAGAGACAGATCTATAGGCCACATATTAAGGCACCCTGGAATAATCGCTTTGATATTGGAAGGACAGGTAAATGGGAAAAATTGTGCAG
>JAAAKQ030243516.1:0-11061 GCA_010016005.3 Zanna intricata | reverse complement strand
CCGCCAAATCATTAGAATCACCCAGCAGCCAAGGGCGCAATCCTGTATACTGCAAAAAGTAGGAGGGTATTGCACCCTCCGACATCCTTGCGTTCCGTTCCTAAGTATCACTTCATCACCGACCACCGCCTGAAGAAGACCTGGAAGAAGAAAAACAAGAAGATGGAAGAAGACCAATGAAGTTACCTGGCCGGTTCAACGTTGGACCACTCCGCCAGAACAGCAGGCCTGGCCGATCTGCCAAGGGAGCCGGTGGATGTAGACGCTACCTTCCCGCTCCAGCTCGCCGGGCTTCCATCTCCCTGGCCGGTGGACGCAGCTACGGAGCCGGCCCAGCGTGGAATCGCTCGGGGAGAACCGCCTCGGCCGCGCCGGCGAATGATGACCGACGCCGACCTGACACTGCGGGGCTTGGGGGTCTCCCCTACCACGCTGTAGTGGGAATGCAACCACCGGTGAGGGAAAGCCTGTTCGGATTTCAACGGACGAGCCGCAACTCCCCGACTTCAGCCCAGTCGACTTCGCCGGAGACTATCTCCCGGATCCAACAGCTCTTCTCAGAGCTAACGACAAAAGCTGCCCTTTTCAGGGCCACCAAAAGGTTTTAAAATTCCACGTGCCGTCGAAGCCATTCGACGACAATTTATATATTGAAAGTATATTCTTCGTGAATCATATTGTATATTATCCGACAATACATTAAAAGGGTTTTCTTGAATTTTTAAAAGCGTTTCCTGCGGTAACTCCAGTCAAAGAGATCCAAGTAATTTGAAGATGGTCGGTTACAGTTTTTAATTAATTTAAAGTGTTACTGTGTTCCCGTCATGTTGTTCATCAAATTATGTAACTGCTAAACTAGGTTGCAAAACCTTGTATTTACGCATAACATCTGTTTTCACGTATTTGGCTTTATATCTCGGGAATGGATAACAATAATTATGAAATGTATTGAGGTAATTTCCATAAAAGGGGAATTGATCCTGTAAACTTGTGAAGATAAAATAGTTAACGAAAAGATATTGATTAATGGACTAGGATATCTAGTATATTTAAAAAATAATGTTGGAATTAATGGAATAGTTGTTCAAAATATATTTTACCTTGTCAAAAAGTAATAATAAAATCATAAAAATATAATTGACATTAATTATTTACATATTTTTAATCATAAAAGTTCTTTTTTTCGCACATTTAACCGTTTCAACTTGAAACAACTTAATAAATGGACGGGAAACATTTTATATCTTTGTAGAAGATTCAACCATACAATTTCTGTTTTAATATTAAACCACTTACTTTTTAAACGGTTAAATATTTATTGGTCAGGTACTGACATTTTTTGTTTTATGAATTGTTACATTTCATAACACATATAACCTTCACATAGGAACGTTAGTGTATATGCTAATTATGATAATAGGAAATGAGTAAATAAATAAAAAATTAAATAAGTAATGTCGTAGGAATAATAATATTAGTAATTATCTATTGTAATTTTTGTTTTCTTGTTACGGAATACATTTTAAATTCCATGTAAATACTAAGAAAGTATAGCAACATTATAATCCCCTTTTTTTGAGCCGTGGTGATTTTATTTAAAATCAAATAAAAAATTTGCTAAAAATTGGTTACTCTTCAGTCCTACTTTAGAAGTTTTTACAAAACTAAGGAGCATTATAAAATAGAAGAAAGATCGGTAATATAATGAGGTTTTTTCATAAAAATTTATTTAATTGTAATATATCATTGGCTTACCGTTTTAACAAAGCTTTGGCTCTGATCTGGTTATATAGTCTAGATTAGTTTAAGTAAACTATCTTGACTATCAGCCAAATTTGTTCTGATTCCATAATTACTGAATTGGCAAACCGCTTGCTTTTGCAACTAATAAAAAATAGCACTCGTTATTGTAAAGTAAGAAAAGAATAATCAACATGGAATTCTTAAAATTATTAGCATATATTGTTATTAAAAAGAGTAAAAGACTCAATTACGTGTTTTCTAATATTTATTTACTGTATTTTTTATAGTCCATAATCTTCGTACTGAACTTGGCAATGATTACCTAACTTAAAAAATTTTCTTTGGAAATTAATTTTTTTCTAGACTTTTTTTGTGGATTGAATATCATTTACTAGTTCGTATAACTTTCCTGATTCTTTACCGTTTCATTTGTATCATTGCGTTGAACATTTTTCTCCGGTTCTTAGTTATAATTATTTTCCTAAATAAATACTAAACAGTTGTAAACGGAGAAAGATTCATCGGGAAAAGTTTCACTTAGACAAAATTGTCTTTTCAAATATCTTTACGTATATAAAATTTCCTTATCCATTATGCTTAAAATATACTTTGTGTCATTGAATTTAATTTAATTTAAATTGTAAGCAAGTTTTTAAATTTAAGTAAAAAAAAAAAAATAATTTTATTTGGTTTCGTTAATTTTCCTAAAAGAAGCCCATTAACAACAATAAGATAAATTAATTCTATGATTTTTAATATTTGATCAAGGTTTTTTTATTTTTGTGTACATTTTGCGTGCCGGAATAAAGACTCGGCCTTTCCAGAAGCTTCTCAGCTCGAATTCCGGATTAGGCTTGCAATTTTTCATTTCATAAAAATAAAAAATTCATCTCTGATAACGTAAATGTGATTGGGGATCAGCAACTAGTTATTAATTAATAAGTAATTTCTACTTTCCTGTATTACTTATTACTTTCTGGCGTTTTTATTCATCCGTATATTATGAAGTTTTTTCTCGTTCTTACCTTTACTTTTTTTTACCGTAGGTATATTAACATTTAGTTTTGTTTCCTACCGGTAATAAAATTTGCAGAAAATGATTTTTCACTGCCATCTGATACTCTATAGTTTATGTATTTTCTCTGTATTTTATCGATCAACTCTACATTTTATGTTTGCGTATGAACGAGTATTAACGTTTTTTTCTGAATAGATTTTATTTATTGTAAACATTTTTTCTGCTGGATCATTCCTTCAGGACCCACGTTTTCTCATAAGATACAACTTCTGGTGGGATTTAACTTACTTGATGAGTAAACCTTTTTTCTTTTAATCGACCAAAGGACGCGACACACTGTTTTAATTTCTTTTAATGCTTCATCAGTTTTTGCATTTTTGTGGTATTAACGACCTGATGTTAAATCGGCGTTTTCCGATTCTCATTCAATTTTTCAGGAAGATTCTTTGTTATTAAGCGGAAGGATGGCATACTTGTAACCATATTTCATAAAAGTTTCCTTTTCATAATAGTGGATTCTGTATCTCCAGGCCATATAACAGATAGGGATGTAGTGGAAGTACCTTCTCGAAAATTATCTGTCAATGATGTACGGTGTCTCTAGAATCAGTGGTTATGATAATGCTAATACAATAAGATCGTTTTCGATATTGGTTAAAAATATTAAAATTTTCACGATCGACGCTGATTTCACTTAGGTAATACTGTTTTTTTGTACACCTAAATTTAAAGTTAAATATGAAAAAGTTTCAAGTACACAGAATTATTGTAGTTTTTTTTCTTAGATCTCTCTTCTCGTGAATTCAAGGAGGTATGTTACACCTAATCATACTGAAAATGACCAGTTACCGTTAACATACAGAACATAACTGTACTCACGTTGGTCGTGTAACAGTCGTTTTTAAATTTTTAAATCGTGTAAAAATTTTACGCCGCTTGTTCTAATCCCGGAACTTCAGCGTACTGGACGCATCGCGTAACCTTTTTCATCAGACACTGTCCTTCGACACTGAACGAGCAGTGTATGCTCTTGGCACCGCCTTCTTTCTTTTTCTGTTAGGCTCCGAAACTACTGTAAGGTATTACTTCAGAGGATGATATGTATGAGTATGATATGAATGAAGTGTAGTCTTGTACAATCTCAAGTCAACTCCCTAGAAGTGTAGTTAATTCAAAACCCACTAAAAAAACACCGGTATCCACGATCTAGTATTCATATCTGAATAGAAATCTGAAAAGTAGTACCTTTACTAGGATTTCAACTTTAGAACTCTCGACTTCGAAATCAGCTGATATGCGATGTCGCGTTAACCACTAGACCAGCCCGGTGGGCTGCATGGCACTATCTGCGAGATGTTTTATTCAAGTGTACTTAATCTTTCTTTTGATACGCACTTGGAAAGACTTAAAAGTCTGTTAAAAGTAAAAAAATTCATCTTTCTGTTCATTTTAAATAGTTCAAACATGGATATGAATAAAGTTTGTTATATTTATGCGATTTAATTAAAAGGCAAATGTTTCCAAAAGATATACCGTTCACACTGAATATTAAGTAAAAGATATAGACAAGCAGTTCTATAAAATTATGAATATTTTAAAATTATTTTCACTATGTCAGATTAAATTTAAATGCAAAAAAGAATACGGGGTTTTAATGCTGTTTAATATCTGTTAACTTTGACGTACAGTAATAATTCACAAATAAAATGAAATAAGTAACTCTCACAGTTTGCCCTATAAGTGTTCAATCTAGGCATATTTCGTTGCAGGGAACACATCCATTCGATAGAAGAGTTTGCCTCATAGTTTAATCAAGATGTCTGGTGTAATGATGTCTGCTTCAGTCCTGGGCATCAAATCGAGTAGACCAACAGGATGCGAAGGCACTTAAACAAGATCTTTATAAAACCCCATGGGGTTATAAAATCACATGGAGTTAGATTTGGTGATCTTGGAGGCCACCTGCTAAAAAAATTCTGTCATTGGGTTCGTGCCAACCGATCCAGCGGTCGGGGAAAACATCATTCAACCAATCCATGACGAGAATTATGCCAGTGAAGAGACGCACGATCGTGTTGAGAAATAAAATTCTTGAGGAAAAAGCTCCTGTTACACTTATTTCAGAGAATAAAAACGATCCTAAACATTACTTCCGATAATTGCTCAAGAAACACTTAATTTTGCGGAGAACATCTCTCATTCTAATAGTTGACGAGGATTTTCTGACCTCCAGATACGGACATTATGATTGTTAAATTTTACGCGTGAAGTCCAGATGAAATGTTGATATCACCAAACACAATACGATCAAGAAAAATCATCTTCATGTTGCATCATTTCGATCGAGGAGTGGCACGCACAGCGTAGCCCGTAACCTTTGAAAGCCTTTAACAACTGTAACCTGTTACAGCTGTTTTGTAAGCGTTTCTTTAAAACATTCCACACCGGCAACGTTAGTTCTTGGCTGGTCTTACCTTTCAGGTCGGCAGTAGACCCCCCCCCCCCCGAGCGTCACGTTTTCATTTACAGTTTGAAATTGCAACATCTTCTAAACAGAAAATATCCGCGGTAATGCGATATATCGTTTGACAAATAATGTTATAAATGGTACAACTTGAAAACTCTATTGCTTCAGCCAGAGCCTGGAGAGTGGGAAGAAAAGTAGCTTGTTTCGCCCAGCTCAGTCCGCGGTGAAATTAGTGCAGCTCTGGACTGTAATCTGATACAAGTATTATTATGTCATTTAGTAAAGTATCGTTGAAAATTGTCTCTTCGACTACTATCTATGTAGTGTTTGAATGAAACAGTTGATGGAAAATCCAAAACGCATAAAATGACCAATACCAGAACTTCTCTTATCATAGATCCGTTGTAAATAAAGTCTTACTTGAACCAACCGTCTAATCTGCATGATGATGTCAATAAAATTTTGTACTATTAAAAACTAAATTTGTCGTCGTTCACTTTCCTTCATAGCACATTAGTAACCCTACCTCATTCGTGACGTTCTAAACGTTTGTGGTCGTGGCTCCGACACAACCCCCGCCCTTTTTCAGACACCCTCGGTAGTCCCGTATAATACTCCTCTCTTAACATATACAAACATCCAATCATTTCAAATCGATTATGACACCGTTGAATGTTGTCAGTTTGAGATCGTCACAATTAAACTCTACGAAACGTACGGATACAGATTAACATTTTGCAAACTGGTAAATCCAGAGAAGGCTATAAGTTTAGAAGTCGACACCTTTGCTAGTGTTGCTGACAAGCTGAAAGATAGGGAATCAATGTACGGCTATGAGCGCAACTAAAACAGTCGTTTTTGCTCTTTCATTCTAGACTTAAATATTCGCTCTATACCTTATTCAAGAGATATAACAAATTAAAACTTGATACTCTTGTTTGTATGCCGGTGGAGGGAGCACACACACACACACACACACATATATATTTTTTCATTTGTATATTTTATTATTGTTAAAATTAATATATTTACTTCAGTGAGTATTTCAAAGTATTTAATTATTTTAATAATGACATGGCAAATTAATAATATCCGATTCTCGTTTTAAAAAATAACTTGATCAAAAAGCGCATTACATCCAGCATTGGAAAATTTCACTGATTGGATGTTCTGATGAGGTGATTAAACTTTGTGTTCGTCGTTTGCGTAGACATGCTGAAATTCTGACAGACATTTTGATCTTACACGGAATCCCATATTATTATCCCTGTTAATGTATTCAGATAAAAGGTCTCGCAGTCAGAGAATCTCTTGCGCGATTTGCCTAAGAAACATTTCATGAGATCACTACATTTACATCTAGCTAGAACTAAACACTGATTACTCATAATTTTCTGTTACTATTTACTAGCGTGTAACAATCTAAAGTTTTAAGCTTTCTTTTGTATTTCTGCGCATCATTTATTTTCGTCAAAAGTTTATCAACGTTATGATACTTGGAATTAACTAAATTTGTAAAGTTTCCATTAACTGAATGATAAGTTTTCTAAATTAAAAAAATAATCTGATGTGGACAACACATTACTTCCTTGTACGCCTATTAAATTACATATACACATTTTTTGCTACACTTCTTTTAAACTTTTATTTGAAAGTGAGATATGATCCTCCAGTTCTCTTTTACAATCAGAAGTTATTGATTATTAATAAATCAATATATTTAAATTAAACAAAAAAGGAGGATAAAATCTGATTTGAGCTGATCTGTCTTCACCTTGTATAAAATTTTTGACTAAAACTCTGGAACCAATGAAAATAAGTATAACTTATGATACATCGTTTTAAAGCTCTCAATAAAGGCTTATTATTGCAGTTAAGAAAAAGTCCAAAATCAAAATTTTTTAGATTTTGGGCTGTTTTGGACACTTCTGGTTCTGTCGATTTCAACCAAAAGGGGAGGTACAGAACTAGATGTTACAACAGCCTTAATTCAAAATTTCAACATCGTACGACTAATCGTTTTTTAGTTATAAGAGATAAATACGTACGTACGTACAGACATCACGCCGAAACTAGTCAAAATGGATTCAGGGATTTTCAAACGGATATTTCCGCTGAAATCTGAAATTTGAAATTTTGTACAATTCTTCACTTCGTACAAGGAAGTGAAGAAAAATAATAATTTCAAATTTTTATTCATGTGTCACCCACATATTTAAAGTGTATTTAAAAATATATATATAAAAAATATTTTTCTCTATTTAAGTGTATTGGAGGTTTTTAAAATTTATTTTTTCAACATTATTGTAAAAAAGAAAAAGAAGTACATTCTTCTTTTTAGTGCTCTTAAACATCTGATTCAACGGGAAAAAATTTACTTAGCTTTTATAACTTGAAAATTGGTACAGAGATCGTTCGGTATGTTCTGACAGCTTTCTGGGCTGATTAAATATTTAATTTAATCCAATCCCTTTTATTAAAATAAATATTCTTCTTTTGTGGAAATTCTATTGAATTTTATTCTAAATATTACTTATATTTTTCTAAAAGAAATAACGTACTTTAGTTACGTAAATCGTTATTCACGTGTTTTTTTTTTTTTACTTATGGTTGATTGTTTTTGTGATATAATTTTAGTATTAAAAATTTCTATATTTAAAAAAAAATTTCAGCTATTCTTTACTGGTACTTTAACCATTATTGTAATTCATGTACGAGTATTTATTTATTTTAGTTATTGCGATTTGTGGTTTTTTTCCATTTAAATTACTGAACGTTTAAATTTGCTACTGTCTTCTTTAATGTTAATACTTATGTTTTCCGTCATCGGTTACCGATTTAATATACTCAAAATAACATTTTTTTTTGTTCTGAGCTAATTTTTTAATTAAAATCTAATTGTTATGGTGTACCTCTTTAATCGTTTACTTATGTTTTCCCCCCATATAATTATTTTCTCCACTTTCTTCTATTTATAAATATTAACTCTGTTCGCCTTATTATATGATTTGTCTTAATTCTTCCCTTAAGAATTATCAACCGGTTCCTTTTTTATACTTGATTCATGTGAAATCCTATATATTTCGATCTTTGTCAGTAAGTTTTAACTTTCAATATTTTCTTTCACACTAAACATCTCGCCTTTTTGACTCCTATTGTATATATTTCCCTGTTACATAAAACTGCACTTAATTAAATATAATTTTTTTTAATTTTTATCTCTTAAATTTAGGTCTTATAGGCTATTTTAATAGTAGCCTTTCGTTTTCGCCTAAAGGTTCACTTTCCTTCTCCTTTTAGTATTTAACTTACATTCTCCATTCTTTATAATTCTACCGTCTTAAATAACAAAATTAAATAATTTCTGGTATAAAAAGAATTCGTACATTAATATATATATTATTAGTATACATGTACTGAGAGGCCCCGCTGCCAACCCGAGGGACTATCCCGGGGCCTCAGGACTGCAAAGCTCGCTTCATTTCAAAAAACACTGGGGTTTTTTACCCGCGTGGTAGTGAGAATAATCCCGATAAATAACAAATTCAGTTTTTATAAAAAAATGAAAAAAATAAATTACTAAAGAAAGAAGAGTATTAACTATGGGTCGTAGACCTTTGACGACGAAAGATTCACTGTTTATTTATGTTGCCGTAGTGATAAAAATTAATTATTAATTGATTAATTTTCTCTTTTAATTGAGAACTTCACCTCCAGGCGGTCTAGGGTATGCTTAAAACCTTTCCTGTGATAACACCATTGTAGTCTGTAAATTTGAAAGCAATCGGGCAGTTCGTTCTGGCGTGGTTCGAGAACCAGACAGACAGACAAACAAAGAAAACTTTTGTTTAATATTATATAGCCAAAAAAACTTTTCGGCTTTATATAAACATAAATTTAATAGTATGTGTGTGTGTGCGCGCGCGCACGCCTGGGAGGTGTATAACGAAGTTCTCCCGGGACTTCCGTAACTATTCTACACGTAAAATATTGGAAAAATTTCATATAAATATATACCCTAAAATCCTTCGTTTGCGAGTGAGGCTAATGAAAGATTTCGCTCGGATTTCAGCACCCTTGTGATATGAGGTTGTACTGAAATATTTAGGACGCTAATTAAAGGACACAATTAGTGATTTCTTATGGTTTTTGATCTGATAGATGTAATAAAATAGGTTCCAGATCCGTATCTGTAGTATTTTTGAGAAATTGGGGTGAAAACCGATAAATTGGGGAAAAACCCCTGTTTTTTATGTTTGACCTACAGTAACTTCGTTAAATAGGTAATAAACACATACAACTGTAAAATAACATTTTTAGAAAATGTAATTCTGAAAAAAATGGTGTAAGATAAGACTATGAATAAAACAAATTTTAGGACAATATGTTTATATGAATTTTTCCATTATTTTCATGAGTAGAGTAGTATATGAAAGTCCCAGTAGAACTTCGGGGTACAGTTTGTATACAGGTCTTCCTAAAAAAAAATATTTTTTTTTAATATACCGTTTTAAAGCTTTTTCCGATACGAACTGAAAGTTTTTAATAAAAACAATATTAAATTGTATGCTTTGGACTACTTTACGATTAATACTTCATAAAGTTAACTCAGGTTATCATAATTTTAATCAACAGTTTCTTGTTAATGCTAACATTTTTGCAAAATAATGCGGTTTCGTAAATAAAAAGTAACCGATTTTAAACTTTATAAGAATTCATATTTTTTTAATTTTTTATTTCATTGGAACACGTTCCTATAGTATTATTGTTATTTAGTGATACGTTTTGAATATCATATATATAACGTATTAAGTTGCTACCAATTTTTTTGCCAAGTAAACCGTTTTGTTGAAGACCTTCATCTTTTGTGAAAAAGTTACTCGTTAATTTTTTTCATTCGTTTTATTTATATTAATATGATCTTTCTTGGTTGTAATTTTTCAACAGCGGTGAATATTATAATAAAAATAGCGGTCTCTAACGGCAAACGAAAATGTATTTCTGATCGTTGATATTTGCATTAATCCGTGTCAGAGATTATTTAATATATATAGTTGATTTTTAAATCCTGCTTTCCCAAATCTCAAAAATGTGACTTTAACGTGATCGAATTAAAGATTTACTGTATAACATTTTCACTTTAAAAATGGTTTAATTAAGTATGTAATATGTTTCCAGTTAAGAGTTTATTACTTGTTAGAAAGTCTGTAAAACTTTATAAAAGCTTTTAGTCGTCCGTCCGTACGTAAGAAGTCATTTATAGATATAAATTTGGTGTTTTTCGGCAACGTTGACACGCTAACCTGGATGGTAAATTACCTGATGAGTGTCGGTACATCGGTACTGTATGAATGAATGGAACAATTTCAATAAATTGAATGTTAAATATTTTTTTCTCGCAACGCCATCTGTATTCTACGCTACTTATCTGTTTTTAAAATTATTTTCATTTGTTGCTTTAAAAGATTAAACTCTTTATTGTAGTTATTTAAGGAACTGTTTTATTATCTTATTTATTTCATTCTTCCTTTTAGTTTTGTTTTATATATTGTACCTTTTTTAAAAATATTTTATGATCTGTATAAAATGACGTGCATGATTGTTGTTTCAGGTAAATTAATATTGATTTTTGGCCGTGCAAGTTTCTGTACTCGACTTTACATTTCCATTAGCGATATTAAGTGTTTCAGTTATATAATATGAAATTATCTATTTCAAACGTTTTTTCTACGAAAATTGTCTATTTTTATGAATAATGTGGTTGATATTGGTTATCGATCATTTAATCTAACTGTTATTTTTATACCGAAAATTTAATTACCTACTAGTAATA
>JAAAKQ030243494.1:0-11061 GCA_010016005.3 Zanna intricata | reverse complement strand
ATTCTTTTCGTGATGTCCATAAATTCTTTTAGTGACATTCTTGGTCCCATATCACGTTCTATATGGCGAACAGCAGATGGAGTCGTAATAAATAGTTGATTCACTACTTCCTTTACTGTATCTCTAGACATTAGTGGGAGGGGAGCACCGAACCTCTTCATGACGACTCGGTACGCCCGCCCCCACGGGTCGATGTCGAAGGTCTTCTATCAATTGTTTCCAGCATCTTTTCTCAGCATCTAGGAAAGCTATAAACTGCATGATTATTTCTTGATAACGATCAGCTGTGATAGTCTCCGAAAAAAGATAGGCCCGATAATTCTCCGACGAGATACACCACATTCCAATTTTTTACAAATGTAATGGCTGTATATGGAAAACATGTGGGTTCTTTGAAGACCATATTCTGTAATTTTACTGTTAACATATCCGTTAAGAAGACACCAAGCTTTACCACTGAAAAAACCTATAACAGATATGTAATTTGGAATGAAACTTCTAAACCACCGACAATACTGCATTCGTTTCTCCTTATCTGGTTCTTAGAGCCGATAAATTACGTTAATCCGGTACATATGTAATTTTAGAACTTTAGTACATAATTTTTAGAACACTTCTGTAAGATAGCCAATCCGATTAAAAAGTTTTCAAGAGACTTTTTTTGGAGAACGAAGAAATGATTCATTTATCATCTTCAACTGTTGTCAAATAAAACACTTGGACGATCGGTACGCTGATGGTCATGCAAACTTCTTTATCCCGAAAACGATTAAAAAGCGACATACAGTAGATTTGTTTGGCACTTTTTGATAAATCTTGAAAATCTTCTTGACACTTCGCGTATGATTTCTATTCACAATAACAAAACAACAATAAATACGCGGTTGTTCTTGCATAAAAGACATTGCTGTTCGGATTAAATCAAACATTTTTTTTCTGTTTAGCTTCCTGAACTACCATTATGTAATACTTATGAGAATTATATGAATGAATGTAAATGAAGTGTAGTCTTGTACAGTCTCAGGTCGAACATTCCTGATATGTATGGTTAATTGAAACTCAACAACAAAGAGCACCGCTACCCACATCCAGTATTCAAACCGGTATAAAAGTAACTGATTTTACTAGGATTTGAACCTTATAACTCTCGACTACGAACTCTTCGCATTTGAGATGACGAGTTGACCACTAGACCAGCCGGTGGGCTGGACTTAATCAAACTGCTTGGTGACACCCCACTCCGTAGGCGTGATCTAGCAGTGCTGTCATACAGTATTTTTTCACAAAAAATTTCCCTAATAAAAATATATTTTACAAATTTAACTGTCACTCTTATTAAAGCAGAAAAATTTGGGTTGCGCGACTTTACAATCGCTCTGTATAATATAAAACAAAAGATTTATACACTGATAAATTATTTGATTTTTTTAACTTTTGATTTTTTAACTTTTGATTAATCAAATAATTAGTTTCTTTTCATTTTTATAATTTTCTTAATATTTTCCTACCTCCTTCATCTTGATCTTCTCATTTTGTTTTTTTATTTTCATAGTAAAAAATTTATTATTAACGAATAATTAAGCTAAATTATCAAAAAGTATTAAATAATTTTTTTAATAGCTGAATTATACTAGATTTCAGTTTAAGGATATTAAATCTAAGACTATAGACAAGAATCTACATACTTATGATAATTTAGTTCAAAGCAGAAGTAAATACGAGTTGAGAATATTTATATTATTCAGTGAATAAAACAGTAAGAAAAAATATATTATGAATATCATATTGCATAAAAATAAATATAAACAAAATTGCTTTGGAAGGTTACAGTTCAGTTTTTATTAACATATCCTTTCATTTTACTTTATCCCTCCATACTAAATTCTTCCAGAAGATAATCATTCTGTAAAAAAAACCTTTTCTATTCTACTTTTCTTATCTCAAATTTGATAATGGTTCATACCATTTATAATAGTAGTAATAATAATAATACCCTTTTCTCTTTTTCTGTTTAGCTTCCGGAACTACCGAAAGTTATTACTTCAGAGGATCACATGTAATAATAATGTCCTGGACAAATCCAAACCCACGTCCGTATAATAACACCTACGCATAGTCTGCCCCAGACGTATGCGTAGGTGTCGTTGCCGATTGTGCTTCTCAGTTTTGCTGTTTACTACGATGGCGGGAGGCATGACTGTGATCTGCTTTCCTGTTGAGGAGCCGGTTTGATGTTGGGCTACCGTGAGCTTGTTCCACCGAAATCTTGGGCATAGAGGTTGCTCCTCTAATACCTTTAATACTTCAGAGGATCTAGTCGTGTGCATTGATTTGTTAAACTCCACATAAGAAGAAAATGTAGATGAACTTCAGAAACATTCTCTAGTGTGTTGCAAGTCGCCGCTTAAACACACGAAGGAACGAAATTCTACCCTCTGCGTCACATGTATTAACTTTCAGTAAACCTAAGCGTCCAGAGAAGGTAAAACCTGGATTTTACAAACTGGGTGTACGTCCGTTTATAACGACTTCTTTGACTTGCTTTGGATGTCAGAGATTCGGACCCACAGCGGCACGTTTTACGAGAAGGCAGATCTGTGTATATTGTGAACCATTACATCCTGATGAGCCATGCAGAGATCCTCCTTTCTGTGTCACCTATCATGGGCACCATTCTCCAAAATTAAGGAATTGACCTGTTTCATAGAAGATAAGCATCTCAAATGCAAAGAAGTTGACCCTCTTCTGAAACCAAGCATTACAGATGATGAAATATGATTGTATACAATAACATCAATTGAATAACATTCTTGATGTTATCCACCAAGATGTTACAAGTTTACATATATTTGGTATCGCATGGAAAATTGTTGGAGCTTGGTTGAGAAATAATGTCTCATACCCCATATAGGCCAGATCTTGCACCATCAGATCTCCAATTATTTTTAAGTTTGCAAAACTCTTTAAATTATACAATTTTTACTTATGAAGATGACCTGAAATAGCACTTTGTTCAGTTTTTTGCTGATTAGTTATATAAGCAAGGAATCATAAAGTTACTAGAAAGATGGCAAAAGGTTATCAGACAAAATGGGAAATATATAATTGATAAAAAAAAAATTGATCATTGTTTGTAAAAAAAAATTGATTTTTATTTCACATTACAAAACTAAAATTACTTTCTTGCCAACCTGACACATTACATAACAATTAAATTCCTGTAATAAATAAATTTCAAATTTTTATAAGCAAAAAAGAAGGGTGGTTATGAAAAATTCACAATCAGCAGTTATCTAAAAATATTTTTTCTAATTTTCATTTTAAGCAAAATTAAATTTTCATGAAACACATTTACTCCACTATTGTTAACCAATATTAAATAACAACCTTTTAGTAAATAAAGTTTTCAATATATCTACACATTAGAGATGATAATTTGGTTAGAATATTTGAATAAGTTATACCTCCTATTATTCATATACAAGACCCTGATGACTATCCCAGAGGTGTCAACAGCAATAATCTATGCCAGACAACAATAACACAAAAGCATTTTCTGTTATCATCTTAAAAGGGGGTTTTACACCTTCAAAAAAAAAAGTTATGTATTATCTTATAAATGTTTATAAGATCATATTTTCCTCCTTTATTCCAAAGACTAAAAGCCCATTTTACGACATTCCACTACATATAAACATTGGTGAATAATCAGTTCTCCTGCTGTAAATGCCAAAGAAATTTCCTTTCCATAGCTTCAAGTTCAGATTAGTGAACTCCAAATTACTGAAAAATTTTTTTAATGTTGGTCTTGCAGCGGTTTGGTAAAAATGACTAAGTGCTGTTCAGTCTTTAGATGTTATGCTGTCTACAATTTGCCTAACAAAAGCTTAAAATTGAAGATAATGCCTAAATAGCTTTTTTCTCTTTTTAGTTAAATTTTTTCAGCATGTTACTAGAAACAGAAACTATTAACTATTAAGAAAATAACTAATAAGAAATAACTATTTCATCAAGATTCAAAGATCATTTATGAATCTTATTTACATCCCACTGAAGGGCCAAATAATTGCTACGAGTTCACACTTCTGAAAGGTTTGAAATCATCAACCAATTTAGTGAGCTTTGATATTGTACCATGTCTGATGTCATTTATAAAAAGAAAATAAATAAAAGTAGACCAATGTTGGCTCTATGGAACATCAGATATTGGGTTTAATTATATCAGTGTAACAGAATTATAAATCATCACATTTTCTAGCCATCAATTTTAAAATCTTCAAAAATTCATTTTTGTATGTTTTTTGAAGTGTTGTATATACATTCTGTATTATTTGAAGAAAATATTTGGAATAGGATGATTAAACCTTTTCATTCAAAATTAGCACAAGTTATTCTTTATGAGTCTATTAAACATTTACAGTTTTAAAAATAATAATTTAAAACTATTAATTTTATTCTAAAATAGTTAAAAGACTGTTGGTTACTAACAATGCTGTTAGTATACTGTCATTTTAGATTCAATTTGCTCTTATAGTACTTGAAGGAAAAAAGATGAAATATTAAAAAAAAAAACTGTACATATCATATTTCTACACCTATTAACATACATTTTTTTAAATTATTTTAGTAGAATAGAGAGGATGAGATAGTGTCAATTCTTGTAAGAATAAATGACTGAGCTAGTTTTGCTAGATTCAGTAATTGATTCAAGGAGCCAAAGTAAATATTTTTTAAAAACAAATTCAAACCCGCATTAGTAATTGACTAATTTATTTTTCCACAGATTATTCAAATTAAGAGATCATTAAATATTACAAAAAGGAAAATTAATCTTTATGCTAGTACATGGAGTTCACCTTCTTGGATGAAAACTAATAACAACTTTCTGTATGGTTACTTACGACCAGAATTTCTACAGCTCTATGCTGACTATCATATAAAGTAAGTTATTTAAAATTAATGTTATTTCTTTCTGAATTTTGCCTGATGCAAAAGAGCTCTGTAGTTTTAATTTTTTATTCATTATTTTTAATCTGTGTGTTAAGTTCTTATTCTGAGATAACTTAGAAAAGTTTGTAAAATATATTTATTTTACAAATTGGGTAAAATTCAAAGTTTTATAATGCATTTCCTTTAAAGTAATTCAATGTGCTACACATTTTGCTGACATTCATGAAGTTTTTGGAAACATTCTTTGAAATGTCTTTTAGTTGCATTACCACACCAGCAACGAGATCATCATCCTTATATTATTTTCCCTTCAAAGTAAAGTTCAAGTAAAGAACACATGAAAATCACATTTACTATTAAGTCAAAAGAGCATGCTAGATATTGCAGTGGTACTTGTTCATTGTGGAAAAATGTACTAAACATTTATGGACCAACATGCAGACCAAATCATTATGGAGAGTAGTGTAATATTCAAGTTTATCTTAATGTTCTAATTTCTTATTTTGTAATAGGTTTTTTCTAGGACTGTGAAGTTGTTCAATATACCCATCATCATCAACTTATGACCTGCTAACAATTTGACTTAGTAAATCTGTTTTAACATTTTTTTTTTTCTATTTCTATGCACAAATATTAATTTAGGAGATAAACTTCTATAATTAATATAACATTTTTGCCAAATTTTTGCTTGGGGAATATTAATTAGTTTATTTATTATTTAAATTGATGTAAAATAAACAGTAAAATAATCACATAAATATATTTGATATGAAACAGGACTGATGTTAAAAATCATAAGACAAACAATTTTATTTACAAATATCTAATCCTGGACTGCGTATGTTATGCAGCCTTATGTTGCAAATTGCCTAGTAGTCTTCGCCGCATCCTAGGCAACGATAAACAAGTGGTGGATCGAGTCTTTACATTCCTGTGACGTATACATATGTTTAATAATATTTAATACATATGTATTCATAATTTATGTTTAAAATCCGTAAGGAGGCCCTTTACACCGCTCACGTATCGTGTTGAATATTTTGCTGTTTTTATTTGTACATTTTATAAAGATTTTTGTGATGTTAGTTTTAAGTTTTAGTGCAATTGTGTTTTTTTTTAATTCTAAGTTGTAGATATTTTAACTTAATTCTAGTAGTAGTTTTTAGTTTTTCATGTGATATTAATATAAGTTTTAATCTGTTAGGAGGCCTTTACACCTCTTATATTAGTTTTAAGTTTATTATTAGATATTAGTTTTAAGTTTTAATATTTTGCCTGTTATATTAGTTTTAAGTTTTGCTTACCATTTTTTAATTTTAATCCAGTTTTAGCTTTAAACAATAAAATTTTATCTGCGATATTAGATGTAAGTTAATAATAAAAGAAGTTTTTAAATTTTTAGTTTTAGATTTCTATCATTAATTTTATTCCAGGCGATGATAACGCAAAAATGTTATTCGCCTTCAAAAACTACAAAAAAATAGAATAAAAATAGAATCTAATCCAGTATTCTTGGAGTGTGCATAAGGAAATCAATAAAAATGAATAATCTTATGTATAATAGTACAATTATCAATATTATTCAAATGTATAAAATTATTAATTTGTTATGTATTGGAAGTTTTTTCTGGTGTTATTAATTTACTTAGTTGCATGAGTGAGTTTCTTCATATCTTAGTACTAACAATACTGATCTAATGAGTAAGTTGTAATCTTTGTTTGTTAAGCACAATAACTGAACAGTTGTAGACAACCTAATAATTCAAGACACAGGTTACTCTTAAACTACAAAGACATTAAGAGTTATATTTATTCAATTACAGGCTTACTAAGAGAAAACTTGAGTAGCAAATGTTTTCTTTATAGCTAAACATATTGCATACCAGTATTTTGAACCCAACAGTGTCATAAATGTCATCAATCATCCTCTTGCAATCTTCATTAATGCCTACCAAATTTTTGTGATATTATCATTCAGAATGAAGAATAACACAAACACTTATTACTAACAACCAAACCACGCTGCAACTGTTGTTAGATTAGTATATCTTAACACTAAGTTTGATAAATCATCACAATCTGTAGGTTCCAACATTCTTATTAAAGTTTCTGTGGATTTTCAAAGTAGCTTTCTTGCCAGTTTTAGAATTATTAATTACAATCTTTAATTGAAAAGAAAGACCAAAAATAAATCATAAAATCATCAAGCAGGCTTACTCCAATTAAGCTTACTTGCTAATAAAGAACACATGAAATTCTATTTAACATTGTAAATTAGTTCTACAAATGTTAACTACAAGACAGTGATAATTTATACAATACTTCATAAAAATGAAAGATTCGTTTGTTAACATTTTTTAGCTTTTTTTTTCGTTATTAATTATGATTTCTCTTATTTCAGAATACTAGACGCATTTAGAAATGAAGGAATTGAGTTCTGGGGTTTAACAACTGGAAATGAACCAATAACTCTTTATGTTGTAAAAATGGTTCCTAGTGTTAGTATGTTTCCAGAAGAACAAAGAGAGTGGATCATTAACAATTTAGGACCAGCATTAAAAAAAGCTAATTATTCAACAAAAGTTATCATCATGGATGATTTTCGGTTATATGCGTTATGGTATATGAATACGGTAGTTATCAATTATAAATTTTATTTTTTCTACCATCAATTATTTTGCGGGTATGATACACTTTAAACATTCTTTACGATCTGCAAACTAATTTTTAGATTTTAAAATTTTGTTCTTACTAAATCCTTAGTAACTATATGCAAGATCTGGCAGTGAAATTGGGTGTTTTAGAAATTATGAAACAAAACCTGTTTAAGAGATGTAAAATTAAATATATTTGTAGTAAAATGCAATATAATTAATGCTTATTTATGTTAAATAATTTTCAAAATTAATGGCACATTCTATTCCCCATTATGAATATACTCTTTGCCACGATTTAAAATTTTCTGTTACCCCTCTCATTATTCTGGCTGGAATCTACTATTTCCTTTTTAATCTTTAGTTCTTCAGCTGTATTAGATATTTTTAAGCTAATTTATTTTTAAGCACTGGAAGAAGAAGCAGAAACAGATAGATGCAGTGACCAAAAAAGAGATTTTTATCTTTTAAGGTGAAAACAAAGTCAGGAATAATTTTTTTTTAAAAGTCATTGAATACATTACTGCTTGAGGTTACTCTGTTATTTAATCACAAAGAAATAGCAGAAGCAATTTAATGAGAACATGTTTGATGACCAATATTCTTTCTGAAGTACATGATATTTCTCCTATTAGGCCACTTTCTTTTTATTGTAGAACAAGTTGTCCTGAACTTCTCTTTCCATTCTCCATGATTAACTTTTAAGAGAAACACCACCATGATATCTTATTTAAGATTTTTCTACATTATTGAGAATGGTGTGAAATGTATTTTAATATTTTGTTTTTTTTTCATATCTTTATTTCCATGACAGAATTTTTTTTATATTATAAAAATATTTTATATTTTGCATTGTTTTCTATTGAAAACAATCATTTAATATTATTAGTTATTTCTATTATAGATTTGAACTTTGTTTTTAAGGATTTAATTTCCAAAGTAACAACTATTTCATCATTTCACATTTCCCATTAATTGATGCGTGTATATCCAGATGAACTGTGCAGTAAAATATAAAACTTAATTCCATCTACTTTTGCTTTCTTTCTCTGCATCAACCAGGCTATTGTTTACTACCATGATTTACACTAGAATTAAGATAATTGTTAGACTGCACGGTGTAATATATTACAATGATTTCATGTTATGAAAAATTATTTTATTTATTTTTTTTTAACTGCTGCTGCTCAGTACACATAATATCCAACCTGTAGATTTAAGGGACTAGATTCACTGAATCTACACTTTACTGAAACAAACTAGTTTACAGTCGATGGTTTCAGATCTTTGGACAAATAGGTTTTAATTTTTTATTTAGAACTATTTGATAATTTTAATATTATTTTCTTATAATAAATGTTTATATGGAGTAATCTAAAAGTCTTGCTTTCCATATAAGGAAATGGATCGATCTTCATTAACATTTTAGTTTAACAATCTTCATTTTAACACTAATTGAACTTTTCCGTAAGTAAATACATGCTAGCTAGAAAGTATTTGAAACAGCTTTCTAGGGAAGTCCAGTGAATTCCAGATAACTGATTAATCAAAATTCTTGGGTGGCTGAAACAAAATTATACATGGTGAATAAAATCTCTGTTAACTATAAGCCTAGATATTAAATGATACTGGTTAATCGGTTTGGAATTTAAGAAATAAGATAGACATTAAAAAAGTGTTCTTAACATTTGAGTCACAGCTATCATTTAAAAAACTTCAATAATTATGATGTCATATCTGTTAGCAAACAATTAATGGCAACTATGTAACAAGCAAGTAAATGATTGTCTCTGAATGTTCAACAATCCTACACCGGTAGACAAAGTTTCCCCCTAGAAATAAAAATTATTCTAAATTATCTAGCAATTTTTTTTTTAAATAGCAGAAATCAGATTGTGTAAATCTGAGATTTCCTAATGGGTACACACAGGTATATAACGAACTCTCCTGGGAATTTTGCAATCTATTTTACAAGTTACAACAATGAAAAAAGTCCATTAAAACATTTGTCCTAAAATGCTTTGTTTGCGAGTTTCATCTAGTGAAAGATTTTACTTAGATTTCAATCACCTCGTATAAATGAGGTTATAAATTAGGACATTAGTTAAGGAGCAGAATTAGTGATTCCTTATGGTATTGACCTGAAGTATTGAAACTTGCCACATCTATGGCAAGTTTTGAGAAATCTGGGGGGGAAATCAATGAATTGGGATAAAAATCCCTGTTTTTTATGTCTAACGTACAATAACATTGTTAAATGGGTAATAAACACAAAACTTTTAAAGAAAGAACTTATAGCGGATTTAATTCTGAAAAAATGGTGTAAGATAAGCTGAGTACAAAAAAAAATAAACATTGGAATTTTATTTACAAATAGTACACTAAACATTGTGCATTATACTTACCAGTTTATAATAAACGTTCAAAGATGAACCCGCCATTTTCACATGTTTCTTGGCAAACTTCTGTACTGCTTTTTTTGCTCGTCTTAGTTCCTCAGAAATACGTTCGCCCATTGCAAACGCCATTGTCGGTGCCATCTCGAGTGAAATTTGTCTCGTCGGTAAATAAAAGACTTGTAGAGTTGTCGATTTGTATTCCTCAAATTGATGAACTCCAAGCAAAGCAGACTTGTCTCCTGGATTTAGATGTTGAACCGGCCATTTATAAGAATAAAAATTGTTTTGTTTAAATGTCCTCCAAACCATCGAATGTTAAAACTCCATTCCGCTTAGAAAGATGTCGTGTACTGACGCCTGGACGCGCTGAACTACATCGAAAATAATTTGATCAATAACAGCATCATGTTGGTCAGATGTTCGTAGCTGGTACGAATACAAGGTGATGAACCTGTTTCCCGAAGATTGCGAAAAGTCACGCAAATTATTTTGGGATCTGGAATCCTGTGATTCAGAAAACGTATTCCAAAATCTACTCCAGCAGGTGTAGCATTACTAAACACCCATTCAAATGAATCCACAGCGTATTCCTCTATTGTAAATTATTACGGCATTACTTCAATAGCAAACCGATCACGTTCAAATTAAAATTTACAAAAAGTCTTCGATAACGACACCCACAGTTCACAGCTCCTGATATAATTGTTGTACGTAAAAGAATGATTTAAACACTAATACAGTATCGCACGTTGTCTTGATAAGCTGTTATTTTATTGCCAACATTGTAAAGATATTTTTTCAAATAATTTATTGTATATCTGCCATTAAGAAAAATATTATTACATAAGTAATCTTTATTTATTCTATTATTGTGTAATTTTTTTTTTCAATTTTAACAGTATTGTTAATAATAAATTTTGTTTTTGCAAACTTTTCACATCATCCCAACTCCCGTAGGGGAAGACACCCACCAAGTGACGATCCGGCCGCCACACCACCCCTCCCGTTCCTAGCCCAAAAGGGCTTTACCGGGAGTCGTCTGAAAGACCTTCGTACTG
>JAAAKQ030243439.1:0-11063 GCA_010016005.3 Zanna intricata | reverse complement strand
TATTGATTAATTTAAAAATGTGACGAGGGCTAATGACCACAGCAGTCGATGCCCATATAAAAAAAAAAAAAAAAAAATTTTGTTTAATTTTAGACTATTTATCGCGGCAATTTAATAAACTAAGTTAAAAAATAGAGTTACAAAATAAAAGATTAGAAAAAATAAAAGGAAATATAACTAGCCTAGTTGCTAAACGCAATATTAAGTTTAACGAGGTGTTTTCCATGAAGAAATATGTTTGATAAAATGTATGGTGTTATTCTCTACGCTTTAAAATAAATGTCATGATAACTTACAGAATAAATGTTTTAATAAAATAAAATTAAAAAAATAAATGTGGGATTTTTTAAGAATTAAGTATCAATAATTAACTTTTAATAAAATTATACTACTCTTTAGTTATAAGAAGTATTAGCGGCTGCTTAGCACTTAATATTTAATTAAGTTTTTTCGTTAGTAATATTTATTAAAAAGGTCTACGTGGATGCGTGGCTTAATTTACTGGTATAAATTGATCTATGTTCATCTTTATA
Organism: Zanna intricata; assembly: GCA_010016005.3. Taxonomy (NCBI): domain Eukaryota; kingdom Metazoa; phylum Arthropoda; class Insecta; order Hemiptera; family Fulgoridae; genus Zanna; species Zanna intricata. Next base: position 10,530 of record JAAAKQ030243439.1, on the reverse strand, counting down.
TAATGAAATTATTTTTAAATTGTTAAAGGTTCAACAAATTTTTTTTTTTAAGAAATGATAATCCTTTTAATAAAAAGTAATTTTTTATGTCGTGTTTTTACTTAAAAAAAAAAAAAGAGAAGATAATTCTTCAAATTAATTTGAAGGGAGGTAGCAGTTACCATATGTATTTATTACATTGGTAATATTTATTATCGGTCTCTGCTTTTTTTTCCTTAGTAATCCCTTCATTGAGCAGGTTGATTCTTTTTCTTTCTTTTTTCTTTTTTTTAAATAATTTTATTTCAAAATATTTGTTATACAGTTGTATTGATATTAATATCACACTAGACAAGAATAAACATGCAGTCCATTTATCTAATTTAAAAGTAAAAGAAAACAATTTTATAAGATGTTTATTCATTTATCTATCGAATTAATAAAAGGATCATATCAAGTTTCATTTCTGCTAGTATTAATAAATAGAAAAATAAGATTAATTAACTGATGAAACACTTAATAATAATACACTTAAAATAAGAGAAGAAATTAACAGAAATAATAATGAAAAATAAAATGAAAATTCTTTGGGAATCTGAAAGTTGCAATATATATATAACTTTAAAATGTATTTATGTACTCGTATATTACTTATCTATATTATACTACTACTATTATTTATTTATATATTACTACATATTTGTTAATTATACAACAAAATTAAAAATAGCCTAAATTAAAAAAAAAAGAATTTACTGTCTGAAAAACTTCTGTGGATTGAATAGGATAATACGAGGAGGAATCTCCCACCTATATTATTCATCCCCATCAATATTATTTTATATAAAATCATATAATTCATTATTCTACATTACTTTTACATTAATATTGTCATTATTTTTCATTTAATTACAAGTTTCTACTAAAGCACATCAATCATGCTCAAATTAATATATATATAATTAAATATATATTATATACATATATATTAAATATATATATAATAGTAAATGATATATATTGATAAAAAATAAATTATCAGCATTCATCTTTGTTGAACGTAATGACGTAGATCAGAAACTCATTCCCTATTTGACGTTGAAATAATAAAAAAATTCTCTACTTTATATAGAGTTTTGTATTTTATTAATTGGACCAGTTTTGTTATAAGGTAATTTAATTTTAAACTATAAAATAACATTTTAAAAATATAAATAAAAATATCTTTTCATGTTTCGCTAGGAATATATCGATTTTTGTGAAAACATGTTAAACGGCGTTCTTATTCATAACACGATCTGATACTTTATTCACAAACTTTATAATATACGTACTTTAAAGTTATGATTATATTGTGAACGTTCGTAACTAACTGAAGTTTTAACATACAAAAACTTCATAAATTTATAAATATATTACTCTACCGTGAATAAGTTTACTGTTTGAAGGAATATTCTTATGCGTGTGTACAAGTCATATTATCTTCACCTCAATTCCGCTCTTGCTTTAATAATTAAGTTGAAGCTAATTAGTTATTTTCAGGATATTAAATATGAAAAAATATATATATAGCCCTACGCACGCGCGCGTACACACACACACACACACCCATTATTGGAATCCAGCCGGTTGTTTAGTTTGTGATTAATTTTATAATAAATAAGTTAAATGAATACTTCGTTAACTTTAATCAAATTTTTTTAACGCTACGATTAGTAGAGAAAAGTTAAAATTCAAATTCAAATATTAGTTGAGATAGGTCAAAGGAATTTATTCACATTCATTCATATTATCCTCATTCATCCTCTGAAGGAACTACCTTACGATAGTTCCAGAGGCTAAAACAGAGAAAAAAGAGAAAAGTAATTAATTCAGTGTTTTGATTGTTAACAAGAATAGTGTATTATACTTGGTGATTGGTCATAATCTATACATTGATAAATTTGACTAATTCTCTCACAGTAATTTTAGTATTTATGATTTTTCAAGCTCATTTATTATTTAAACTTTTAAAAAGCAAATATTTAGTGTTAACACATTTGTGTTAAGTTTGATCTATTGATTTATTTTTTGTTTATGTTTATTGTTATTGCTTTTTTCCTGTTTAATGGATGTGTGACTCAGTGTTGTGGAATGCTGTGCGAAATAAGAGCGAGCATAAGCTCGCTCTATTTCGCAATTATTGCAGCTGGTTACGTCATTTTCTATACTTTCCCACGACTCATTTTCACTCTGTTCACGCGCTTGCAGGTGTGTGCGCGTGATGGTGCGAGTTCTTTCCTTTGTTCTATCGTCCTTAATTCTATTCAGTCGGCCTTTACCATTGAAGCAATCAGGACAAGCTCTCCGGCTCCTGGGTTTCACCAGTTTTCTTTGTTCTTCTCATTCTAATGATTTCAATAATTGTATTAATTCTCTTCAGTTTGATTAAGATTCTGTGTTGTTCTGGACCAGCCCGGCTCCGCTGCTAGTGACTTTATTATTTTCTTTCGTCAATTTATATCGGTCGCTGTACCGTTACCAGTTTTAATTTTTGTTGGAACATTCGTTTTCAATATTATTAGCAGCGTTACAAGTAATTCCTATAAAAATATTTAATTTTTTTTTTTTATGGTTTTATCATTAATAAACAGCAGAATTAGAAAATATTTAAAAGTAATCCATAATACCATACAGAAATAATAAAACTTGTGTTTACAAGAAAGAAATTTGCTTTTGCGTGTGAAAATTAAGTTGAATTTTTTCTATTTGAATAATAGGAACCGTACTAGCCTTCGTAATCCAAGATCAAGATTCATTGCGTTATATATAAGTTATTGTAGAAGTAGTAAATAATGTTACACTTGTGAAAGCTCTGAATGATTCATTCAATGATTCGCTCGCTGATTCACTCATTACTCACTAATTTCCCCATTTCTCGTAAAAATGAAAAATTTTAAAAATTGCTAAGAAATTGAAGTTGTGCGTATGTATGCCCAAACATTTTAAAAAATTAAACAAGTTAATTTGATTAACAATCGAGGACTTATAATATAAATTATAAATAAAATTAGAAAAAAATAAATAAATAAATTTAATTTAAATTAATTTAATTGTTTCAATTATTTATAGAGTTATAAAAAATGCGATTCCTGAGCTTTAAATACAATATATGCCGCTGCAATTAAGAAGTACTTTATCTAGATTTTTATATCTAGTTCTGTTTTAAATCTACTTTTTAATTTTTTATACTTTATCTTTATCTTAAAAAATTAATTTTACAATTTATTCATGTTTAGACTTGAAAATTATTGACTAAGTACTCATATTAGAATTTTTTATTTCAAAATTTAGTTTATTAGAGATATATAGAAATTCGATGTAAAGACTACAAATATTATAAATAAGTTTCCTAACTACACCATTATGATGTACAATCAATACTTGTTATTATTATTACCTAAGGTCTTTATATTTTTTATTGAAATTATATTCTTTTCTCTGTCTTTGATCACTATCATTTTTTGTTTAACAATTAACGCCTTTCCTCTGATTTAACATTCTGACTTTTTATTGCAGGATGCAATAATCGTATACAACATGCTACATTAGTTTTTTATTTTTTTTATTTTTTTATTTTTTTTAATCTAATTTTCCTTTTAATCAATGGAATTTCGTTGTAATATTCCACCAGCATGCTTTTATTTCTTTTTTTCTGATAAGTCGGGGCTTGGATATACAGTTTTACTAAAAAAAAAAAAAAAAAAAAAACTATATAAATGTATATTGAATCTTATTTTATTTTGAATATTTCAAAAAATTACCCTTCTCTTTTATTGTTACAATATTGTATTTTTTTATTACTTTTTTCGTTTTTTATGTAGTGCAAAGCATTGTTAAGCAATTTAATTCAAAGTCTAATCCACTAAAAAATCTTTTATCCCATGAAACCTATGTTTTTATAGTAATAAAAACATCTTACATTAAGAAAAATATCTTTCTGTGGCGGTTTCTGTTAATAAGTGTACGGATTTATTTAGTGAACTAGGCCGAGTTAGATAGTGGAGTTCCCGAAATGTATAGAAAAGATAATTTTTGAGAAGAGCAAGTCATGGAAGACTAGGTCGGTGAGTTCATTCTTATCCCCCTCTGCAAAACCCGACGTCATTTATCTCGCTTAAATGTACTTTGTATTTTTCTTAAACTATGGCACTGTTTTAGTTTTTTTTTTTCTACTTAGGGACTTTCTTACTGTAATTCAAGCGATTGGACTCCAGTACTTACAATGAAGTAAGATTTAAAATTTGTAAGAAATAAAAACGAATTGTTTACAAATAGTTTAAAGGTCTTCATACACCATAACATCAGACTTTCATGTCTGAAAACAATCCTTTATACTAATATCATATTAGATCATTAATTAGTTTACCGAAGAGAGCATTCTGCCATTCAACAATTACATCAAATCTTCGATACTTTATCGACCAAGAAAGAAAGTCACCTCAGTTGTGTTTCTCGATGTGATATTTGCCTTTGATAAAGTTTAGAAAAAAAATGTCCAATATTTGTACAATTTTATTTTTAAGCCCTTTGTACCTTTTATTTCACCACTACATCACTTATAATGATATAAAAATTAATGTAGTAGTTCCGCAAGGATTTATACATTGCCCCGATTTATTTTTCAATTACACATCGAACTTCCCTGTCACTCATTAAGCAAAGTTAACGGCCATTATGACACGACACAATTCTGCAGACTAGAGGAAATATCTGTTACATTTGAATGAGAAGATAGATGGAAGACCGGAGAATTAAGTTTAATCCGACAAAATTCTTACATGTCACATTCACCTTTCGTAGGGATATTATTACCATCGTTATTATAAAATAATATAATAATTCTACAACAGTCTATTCGCTAACTATGGCGTCATCTGGATTAATAGCTAACCTGGAAATACCGTATTAAAATAAATGATACTATCTTGAATTCACGCATGTAGCAGATTTACTGGTTTACGGTATTAACTATCCATTTAAAACAAAATTTATTGCTTAAATATAAACGATTTTGATGTATATTGTTGAAACTTCTGATTTTGCTAAAATAAAAAAAAAACGTAATTTAAAATCTATCCAAAACTTTCAGTCGAAATTTCTCCATATGATTGATTACAAATTCTTTAAATACGTAACACTTTGATATAAAAATCTCTTTCTTAGACCATTATTGTACAAGAATTGTAGTCGATATTTTATTTCATATTACCTGTTCACAAGAAGTAACTGAGCAAATTTCAAAAACAATCCACAGAATTTTATTAAAATGGCTAAACAGATGATGGATATGTTTTCCATTAATAGTTTGAAAGTTCTTATATTTTTAAATACTTTTTTCAATATAATGGTATTTTCTTTTTTAATTTTATGCATAAACGATTTTTTTTTTGTCGAGTTTGGCCGACTGAAGACCACAAATGAATTAACATTTTGCGTTAATTCCTCTTTCTTCTGGACTTTTTCTTTCCTATTCTTCTGTAGTTAATTCTTTCGCTTTTTTTTCCATCTTTCTTCTGACTACATGTTGCAGGTTTAATTTTTATCTTTTTCTTGGATACCCTTGAAATTTTGAACCAGTTTTCTGAACATTTTTCTATCTTGTCTTTCTTTCTTCTTTATTCATATCCTCTTCTAATGTCAGGTATCGAGGTTTCAAGTGATCTCCATACTCTTCTGTCTCCAGTCGTCTGCCTCATCCGACTCCAGAGTCCTCTCCGGCTCTCAGAACCGTTCCTGACTCATCTTCCCACCATCTTCTGGCCTACCCCGACCACTTATTCCGTTTATCTTTCATTCCCACCCTCCTCTGAGGCCTATCTTCTTACATTCGTAAGACATGTCTCAGCCACCTTAATTTACTTTAATTGGTCATCTTAATTTCTGCTTGCTGGTTGGTTAATGGGCTTTGTATTCACAGCCGTTCCTATGTTAATGTCTCTAATGCGATCTCGTCTAGATTTACCCGGCACTCATCTGCGATATCCAATTTTCCTGTGTCTGCAGTTTGCTTCTGTTCTTCTCTGACATGCTCTAAGTTTTACTGGAGTCAGCAGAACTATCTTATACTATTTTTTTAAAGATATTTTCATTCTTTGAATCTTTTTGAACCACTGTTTTTTTTCTTTGTAAATTTAATTGAAAATATGTTTATGAACCTCTTAAGGCAACCGAAGAATTTTAGTCTTCTTTTACTGATTAAATCTGACGTTTTAGGATTGTCATTGTAAATATCATTATTTATATTCGTTTTCACCTATTTCTATTGATCCTAGGATTTTTCCAAAGATTTTCGTTTGTTTTCTGCTGTATTTATTTCACCTGGTTTCAAACAGAAGATTCATTCTGTTGCGTACAGGCCTTCTGGTTTGATTATCATATTGTAATGGGTAATTTTAACTTTTAATGAGTTTTTTTTGCTGTAATATCTTTTGTTGGTCAGTAGACTAATTCCATTTTTCACGTTTTTGTTTGATTGCCTTTCTTTATTTAAACCATTAATTTGGATTACTTTCTCCAGATACTTAAATTTATTGACATCGTTGATTTTTCCGTATTTTATATTTGAGGGACTCTTTGATGTTGGTCTGAATTCTGTCTTTTGAAGGGAATTTTTTGGCCATTTTTTATATGTGATTTCTTTTACACGGTTTACTTTTTCTTTTGCCTTTTGAGATTCTCCATGAAAATTGCAATATCGTCGGTAAAGGCTCGGCAATTATATCCAATTCCTTTCAGTTTTGACCGAATTATATTTCGTGGTATGTTTCAATTTCTTTCTTCTTGTTCTTTCGGTCTCTTACTACTTTCTCAAGGGTATAGTTAAAAATAATTGGTAATAAAACATTCTCTTGTTTTATTATTGTTTTAATTAGAACAATATTTTTGAATATTTTAAAAAGTATTTTTATCTTTTCTAAGCCATTTGATGTTTTTAACTAATACTTTCCTTATTATAATTGCTAGTACCATGTGCTAATTGAGAATAAGAATTAAAAGAATTTTTTTATAGTTGTTTGTGGTATTTAAAATTTTATGTAGAAAATATAATATTCAGCATAATAATACTCATATATTTTGTATCGTGCAAAGAAGATTATTACATCTTTTAATTGGTTAAAGCTTATCGATCGGACATTCTACAGATATTTTTGTAATATTTTTTCTCTATTTAAAGGCATATTTTGTGTATTCCATAATTTATTTATTTACTTATTTAAACTTAGTAACTGTTGACTAATGTTCAATTAAAATTACCTTTGAAATATAAATTTTGTATTTTATGAAAAGTATCATGCTGCGAGGAAGAGCTCGGAATATTCCTTTATTATTTAAATATAAATCTGGAATTCCACTGTTATCGTAAATATTTTTTACAGAATGTATAGTCGTAATTTTTTAATTATTTTTGTCATTGTGTAGTCGCATATAGGATTTAGCATTAATAGTTATTCTTTGCGATCATATCATTATTTTTTAGTAATTAGCAAAAATTTTAATTTAAAAGTTAGTTTATTACATCAGAATGGTAGATGAAAAATAATTTTTGAAATTTTTTTTTGTTGTGAAACAAATTTACTATATTATTTTTTAAAAAAACTGAAATTTTATTTTGAAAGATAATTATTTTTATCTGTATGCATCAAAAAGTGCGTTTTTATATCCTTGCAAAATTTATAAATAAAAAAAATATTTAAAACTAATTAAAGATATAAAAATTTCTTAGTGAAATAATATTTTAAAATTTTATCAAAACATTGATTTTTTTTTTCAATTCATCTTTAATTTTGGAAATATGTGAAATTGAAAAAAAAAAGTACACTGTAATTTTTATTCATTTTTTTTAAGAAAACAAAGTTTTTATTTTTTTAAAAACCAATTAAAAAATGTTATACTAAAAAGTGTATTTTTTTTTGGTATGCAAAAAATATTTAATAAATTTTTAATTCTTGTTACCAGTAAAGTTCATTATTCTAAATAATTTTAACGTGACATTTTTATAAGATATATGGGGCTTATTAAACTGCATGATTTATATGCATGTTTGCATGTCTCCATGTTTTAAAGTTTTCTTTTAATTTATTAACATCGTATAATTTATTGTAAATACTTCTAACGACATTCTTACATGTTAAAAATTGTTTTAATATTTTTTTAATTTCTCTCGTGTAATTTTTGTTGCTATAATAATGGTTAACAGCAGTAAATTTGTAGATTTCTACTCTTCCTTTTCTTAGATATTTTTATAATTCTTAGATATTCTAAATTATTGTTGCTACCATTGGAAAATTACATTCATTTATTGATATTTAATTATTGAAATTTTTTAAAGTAATTATTAAATCTTTGGAAATAGTAGCTTTCGTTAAATCATCTTATTGATTTTTCGGTCAATAAGTGATTTCATAATCGATGGAAGTAAAAATAAATACTCGATCGTGGTTTTAAGCTCTAAAATATTGATTATATGTTGTGTGTAGGCTGTAAATAATTAAATAGGTGTTTTTTTTTTTTTTTAATTTACTCAACATTAAAATAAGCTAGAAGATTATGTTACAAGTAATAACTATTTTATGGTTGAAAAATAATATGGCAATCTATTTTAAATTTAATTGTAGTTTACCTAATGAAAGAAAACACCTGCCCAATTGCCAAAACGGCCAACCATTTTATGTGGTAGTCGAACGTAAAACATTCTTAATTAATTTTAACTAAAAGAAACTCCTTTCGCCTTTTGCTATAGTTATTGGTATTGTTAGCAAAATTCTTAAAGCAATAGTTTGGGGAAAAATTTAACCTTGTAATTAAGCTCAGTACATTGCTTAGGCTTTATTTTTTGCTCAAAAGCGCAAATACTGCTGAAATTTCCTCTGCTAGTTCTACCCCATTTATGTTAGCAGAATTACCAATTACCAATCAATCAAGCAGAAGCGCTCTCCTCGCTTGCTAATGTTATTCTGTTCAGAGAAGTATATGCGTGTTCAAACTAGTATAAGCAGCGTCTTTTACAAATTCTACATTAATTTTTCAATAACAGTGTAAATATTTTTAGCTTTTAGACATAAACAATAAAAATACGCTACGCATTGTAAACTTTTAGCGAACGAAAAATCGATTTGTGAAATTTTCTGTTAAAATTGGGTATTTAACACATCAATATTTTTCTCACACTTACTGTCAAAATGGCGCTCCGGACAAATTTTCGGGTTGCCCGCCCCTAGAGCGGGACCTGCAAGGTAAACAAAGAATCTTTAATCTTCGCTTTTTCATTAAGTCCATTATATTTTCTATATATTGATATAGAAGTTTTCTGTTGATCTTTTTAAGTTTAATTGTTTCTGTTCTTTACGGGACGTAATATCTTTCTAATTATTCGCCTTAATTTTTTTTTTCTATATTTCTGTTCATTTTTAAGCCGTTTATATAAATAATTATTTATTATTAAATAAAGCCAACCTCATTGGCGTAGTGGTAGCGTCTCCAATCTTTCATCCGAGGTTCCAATCCCGGTCGATGTTATATTTTTCATACTCTTTAAATTTCCAACTTCATATTTCCATGTGTGATGAATTAATTAATCAGTTAAAAAAACAAATTTGATGCATAATTAAATTATTTTTTTACGGTAGGTTTTCCTAAAGAAAGAAAACATTGAAATATGTCAAAATCACTTTCTGTATCTTATTTTATGATCGTTTTAAGTGCTGTAACTTTCAGAACTGCCGGCCTCCTTGGCGCGAGTGGTAGCCTCTATAATAGTACTTGAATTATATTAAAGTAATTTTTCTCTGGTGTGGCATAAGAAAGAATCAAAACCTATTGACTACTTAAGTTAGTTTGTTTATTCAGAGTATTAGTATTTTTTTAAAGATGTATGTGATTTGCGGCATTACCACTCTTGATAATCGCTATAGTTGAAAGTACGTGTTACATTGCTTCAGTCATGTCCGATTGATAAAGATATGAAATTTACAAGTTATCATGTATCACAGTAATATAGATAACCCGAATGGATACGTATTGTTGTACACACAAAAAATGAAATACTAGTGTTAATAGTTCCAAAGTGATTAAATACAACTGTTACGTTCTTATATGTGTCAAATATTATATAATATATTACATTTTATGTCACGTTATATGCGTTGAGAACGTAGACACCGACATGGTCGGTTCCTTCTTGTTATTCGATTCGAGTCATATTCAGTTTCAGTAAAGAGACTGGCAAAAGGCTGTACAATTCCAGACGCTCGGTCAGTAGCAAACAATATTTCAAGCCAGTGCTCGTAGTACTTCAAGCACGTTAGTTGCAGCATTCACTCATAAGTAAAATATTCCTAAGTCGTTTATGTCATTATGTAAATTTATTATTCGTAAGTTTAATTACGATTCAAGAAAATTTTACTACTCAAGATTATACTATGTTATACTATTCTGCCTTCAACGTCATTAACGCATATACTACAATTTATGACAATAAATAATCTTTTAACCAAGAAATGGTACTTATTC
>JAAAKQ030243394.1:0-11064 GCA_010016005.3 Zanna intricata | reverse complement strand
ACACACACACACACACACACACACACACACACACACACACACACACACACACACACACACACACACACACACGTACACACACACACACACACACACGCACACACACACACACACACACATACATACATACACACATACACACATACATACACATACATACATACATACATACATACATATTTATATATATACACACACACAGACACACATACATATACTTGTGTATAATCCTATAATAATTTTCTTTTGTCAGTATGTAATTGAGTTATGTGAAATTCAGTTATCATAGGTAAACAATATTTATGTTATTTAATTTTTCTGGGTGAATCTTTGTTAAAAAAAATTATTTTAATTATTTTAGTTTTTCATTGTTAGATAAAAACAGTTATGGGCATTGTCAAGAAATCTAGCTGTGTTTGTTAAATAGCAAAACTAATTGTAATTTTAAAATTTGGTAAACAATCTGCTTTCAAACTAATGGAACCATTTTTCTAAAAGCTTGTCAGAACTAATTACTGGCTCCTTCTTCAGTGGAATATCCAGTAGTCCTATTATTGATCTAGTAGTAAAAGATCAATAAGCCCCTTAAGTATGTCAATAATATATTATGTTTATTTACTTTAACCACAAACAAATTTTAAACAAAACTTATTAAAACCAAAATCTTTTTATTACTTTTGAACACTAAGATACTTACAAACCAAACTCACCTAATTTGATAAAAAAAAAAAAGAATGTGATAAATGAACACCATAAATTAATTATCAAGTGTCACTCTGTTAGATTTTTGTTGATCTTTGTGGAAGTAGGTGATCTATTTTCATTATAAGGATTAGATTTGGTGGTTTTTATTACATTCATTTTTAATTAAAAAAGTATTTGCTCTTTGATGTTTCAAGTTCAGTTGTTTTTTTATTTGTAAGTATTCCTTATAATTTAAATAATCTCTTTTTGTAAAACTTGGCCTTTCTAGCCCACATTGTATTTCATAATTTAGTAGTATAACTTTATATAACCTAGTTGATCTAACAATTTTGTTGTTATAAGATATCTTACTTTTATATAAATAAAAGACATTTTTTATTATATAACCTCTTCTGTTCAAAAATTTAATTTAATAAAACAATTGCTTGAGTATTAAATATATTTTTTTAAACTTATATGAATCTTTTTGAATTTAAAATTTGTTTTGTTATTTTACAGGGCTTTTGATGAAGAAATAGACAGAGTAAGTTCATCTCATATTGATAAGATAATGCAATATTCAGTGACTCATGAAACAGAAATCGCTTGCTACCGAAAGCAAATAGAAGCTTTATCAAATCGTGTTAAGGAACATTCACAATCAGAACGGGAATTGGAAACAGAATTAGAAGCATGCCGATTGGCTCATGAAGCTCAGATTATTTCGTATAAAGAATGTGTAGAATCATTAATGGAAGAGCTTGCTGCAGAAAAAGAGAGAAATAAAATTGAATACACAAGGCAGATAGAAAAGTACAAAATTGATTTAGAAAAATGTAGGAGTGAAATAAGTGACTATCAGCAGAAAGTAAAGGAGTTGGATAGTATAATGGCTGAAGAAGTAAAAAATATTGAGAATAAATGCTCACAGCAGATGGAAGAATATCGTTCAGAGTTTGAAGCACAGTGTATTTTATATAAAAACTGCGCTGAAAGCCTTAAGAAAAAAGATGAGTTGGCTAGTAAGGAAATAGCATCTCTAGAATCAAAATATAAAGAACATGTAGATGTGCTTAAAAAAGAGTTAGACTTGGCTAAAGAAGACATTAAAAATACAAATGATAAATTGAAGGAGTCAGAAGAAAAGTCAAGAAATGTTTTAGGTAAATTAAAAGAGTATCAAAATGAGTTGGAAGCAAGCATTAAAGAAAATAATTTGCTTAAAGAAAAACTGAAAGAGAATGAATCTAATAAACTTATCATTGAAGCTGATTTGAAAAAATATTGTAGTATAATTGAAGACTATGAAATAAAACTACGTGACTGTAATGCAGCTTTCCAAAAAGACATCGCAAAAGCTGAGGTGAGACATGAAAATGTTGTTTCTGCTTTACAAAATGAAATAGGTCATCTCATGTCCACTCTTACTGAGTTGAAAACCAGCCATGAACAAGAAATAAACCAGTGGGTTGAACAACTCATGCGCAATCAGCAGCAATTAGAAGCAGTTCAAGTGTTGGCTGAATGTGACAGTGTTGAAAAAGTGTGTGATAAATTAAAAAAAATGAAAGACAGTAAAGATGAAGTGGATTCATTAAATAAAAAATTAAATGATGCCATGAATTCGATCTCCGACTATGAATCCCGTTTGGCTGAGTTACGTAAGGGCTATGAAGATGATATAACTCTCTATAAAAATCAAATTGAGAAATTAAAAGAAGAATTGAACAATGCATCATCTCTGGAAGAAAATTTGGTAAAACAGTTAAGTAATCATGTAACCGGTGTGAAAGAATCAAAAGAACAAATTAAAGACTTACTTAGAAAGGACGTACAGGTTTATTTTTTCCAGAATGAGTTATCGTGCCATAATTTTACTGAAAGCAGCAGTTCAACAAGAGATATTAATAATAGTAATAGGGTTCAGACTGCTTGCGAAACAAATGATGGGCAAGGAGAAATTCCTGATGAAATGAGGGTATTATTTAACAGGTTAGATCACTTAAATACTGAAAATGTCCTCTTAAAAGAAGAGTTAGATAATTTGAAGAAACCCAAATGCAATGTTAGTATTCAGTCACATTGTAATAAAAGCAATGATCTTCAGAGAAGACATATTGAACAAGCCTTGTTTAATGAGTTGGAAAAGGAACTGGAAGACAGTAAACTTGAAAATGATTCAAAAGCTCAGGATATTGAAGAACTAATTAAGGTTAATAATGAGCTGGCAGATCATTATAACAAGCTAGAAGCAGAATTCAGTGAACTTAAAGAATTTGCTGCTCTAAAGATGGAAGAAATAAGTACGTTGCAAGCAAAGAAAGATAGCTTGTCCAATGAAAAAGTGCAGCTGGAGTCTAATCAAATTCTTTTAATTGCAAAACTGGAATCTATGACAGAAAATTCCAGTAAGAAGGTGGATTTGGATAGTTTATCAGAAGAAAATGTTAATTTAAATATAGCATCGAAAGATAGCTACTTGAATTCCCAGAGTGTTCAAAAGCTTTTTGTAAATGCAGCTACTTCAACTCCTAATTTTTATGATGCTGTTGATGATTCTGATGAAAATGAAAGAGATGATTTCACACCTAAAAGAAAAATAATTTTGGAACCTAAATTTAAAACAAATCAGTTGTTAACAAAGTGGATGAATAACTGTCATGAACTAGAAGTTGAAAATGCAAAATTGAAAAAAGATTTGCAAATTATAAGATTGCAAATGAAAGAAATGGAATGCTGTTCTGAAGCAATGAGAGGTGAAATGGTTATCTTTGACAAAAATTTTGAATCTTTAAAAGAGAGAATAGCTGAGTTAGAATCAAAGAAAAAAATTATCAGAGAATTAGAGCAAGTTAATGAGCAATTAAAACTTAGAAATGAAAAACTTGAAGAAGATAGACATATTTTACGTAGCGATGTCGCAAATTTAAAAGAAGAAAATTTAAATATGGAAAAGAAGTATGGTGAAACTTTGTCTAAGCTTCTGGCACAAAATATAGAGAATAAACCTAAGAATAATCAGTCTGTTGAAAACTTAATTTTAGAATTGAATAAGAAAGCCGAAGAAGTTTTGATACTTAAAGAAGAGATGTCATTAAAACAAGAAACTGTAACAAGTCTTGAAGATGAAGTAGACAAATTGTTGGAAATTAGACAAGAATTAACTATGAAATTTAATTTAGTCGTTCAAGATCTTAAAGCTGCTGAGGAAGAGCTGTTCTCTTTGAGACAAGAACAACTTAATCTTGGTCTTGAAAAAAGATTATTAGACAAGAAACTTACTATTGTTAGAGCACAAAATGAACAACTCCTTCAACACTTTGGGGAAAAACTGCAGAAGGATTGCAACAATGGTGCAACAACAATAGTAGAAGAATTAGAAAAGGAATTGGTAGAATTGCATAAAAATTTATCTCAAGAAAGGGAAGTAATTGAGCGAATGTCTGTTGAAAGAACTTTAAGTAAAAACTCTGGTAATTGCAGTGAAGACTCAGAAACATCATATAAAATTGAGTTATTGCTTCATGCATTTGAACAACTTCAGAATGAAAAAGAAGGATTAAAGAGAAAAACCCTTGAACTTCAGGAGATAATCAATAAATATTTAGTAAGTATAAGACTGTCATAAGAGTAAGTAGTACATGCTTAATAATTTTACTGCTGATTTTTTATATCATGGGTACTATTTTGCATATTCACTTACAATCTAATCCAGATTAGGCCTGTTGCTACTATTAGGATATTTTAGTTACTTAACTTATGATTAAAAAATCAAGAATATTGTACTGATAAAAATTAGAAATCATCACGGACTATTATATTCTCTGAAAAATATTATATGAGAAGTTGGTGTAAAATATTCTGGCAGTTCAGAACCACCTGTTTTTGACTATTTGAACATGCATGCTACTTGTAAGTTATATTTTAAGCTTGTAATATTATTCCAGAATTTTCTGACGCATAAATCTTTTCTGTGGGAATTTTTAATTGTGAATTGTTATTCACAAATAAGTTTTAATTTGGTTAGTGTAAACGTAAGCAGAGGATCTTATTGAATTACATTTATAATGACATTTTGATTTTATAATGATTAGAATATTTTTGTGATAAAAACCGATATATTTTAAAACTTTTTTCCTTAACTTAACCTTATTTATATTTGATTTAGGAAAATAGATATTTTCTGTAACCTATAAAATATTAGCAGAATATTTTTTAAAGTTTGTGTTCAAGGAAATATCTTAAAGCACTGATAAAATTTCCTTAAAATTTGCTTGTTTGGGTTTTAGCACCACCATGGAAAATCAATCATTTGTAAAAATTTGTGTCTGCAAAATATTACAATTATATTATTTATGTTATTACATTGTTTATTAAATTGTTTCAGTGAAAAGTACTTAAGAATATTTTGAACCAAAATTTATACATGTATATGGAAAAAACCTAATTATGGTGCAAAAGATTTTTAAAACTTACATTAATCATATTTGAATGTAAATACATCCACTCCCATTTTAAGAATCATTAGTCCTTATTAGTTTTTCAGAAACAATTACTGTTTTGTGAGAACTAACAGAGCAGATGGGGGCTTGTGGAAAGATCATAATGAGTGGATTGTGAAGTACATAATCATAGTTTCTGAAGATATAGCTGTTGCAAACCAAAATAAATTTGTAGGGGAAGTTATTGATGTAGAAGAAGGAAGAAGAACAGAGGGAGAGAAAAGCGTGGGAAGTACTACACTACATATGAGAACATTGATCTGAACTGCTTTTTACCAAATCAGATCATGTTGTCCTGATAACTCATTATCACTTCTATTGTCACCACTAATACTTAAATCACAATCATCATTTTTATTGCTATCATCATTGACGTTAATAATGACATCTTTATTAATGTCCTTAAATATGACATCTATATTAATCATCATCTTTTTCATTAATAATGACATTAAGATTAAAACAAGTAATTAAATAAGGACAATTAATTAATTAAAGACAAATAAGATGTTTGTATTTTCTTGACATTGTTGTACCGTGATTCCCATTTAGCATTCCAACTTCATTTGCTCATTCATTAAATATTGCATTCAATTAATGCAATATCATCTGATTTAAAATTTAATTTTTTTTTGCGACATACTTTTAAAACCATGTAAATTTTTTCAGTCTGATTTAATTCCATAGAATAAAGAGGCAATTTCAAAACAACTTCATCTTGATCTTTCTCAGCTAAAACTGAATTGATTTTAAATAAAGTAACATTTGGCATATGCAGTTTTATTAAACTGTACAGATCAGATCTGTTTCAACATTTTATTTATAAATGAAGTGGTTTTTTGTATAAGCTAATTGATCATGTCTGCTCATGAGCATGATTCAGATGCATGTTACAGTACGAAGCATTATTTATGATAATGACTGGGTTAGAGGAAAGATAAGAAATTGTTTTGCCCATTGCTTGTAATTATGAGAATTCATATCATCATGATAATCAACTGTTTTGGTACCAGATTTAAATATAAGAAGCACATTCTTGACAGAACTATTTTCAGAAATGCCATGAACAATGCCCTTAGAAATTGGAGCAGCAAGGTTACGGTTAGAGCTGTCACTTTATGATACTGGATTGTATGACTTGCATGTACATAGAATTTTTCTGTATAAATTATAGGTCTGTTTTGGTTAGGGTACCTTTTAGCTCTTGAGTAACATAGCATCAGTGTCTGATTTTCTAATCTTTCTACTAAAATTTTTCTATTATCTATCATTTTTTTTCCATTTCAACCCATATCTCTGATAAAGCACCATAAAGACCAAAGTTTTCCTTGAAAATTGATCTTCACTTTTACATTTGGTAGTAGCGATAAAAGAGAAACATATTCATCTGTATCTACATGAAAATTATAAATAATTTCATGAATGACAATTTTATTAAAATTAGTGAATTCTTTGGTGTTTTTAGTGTTACTGTGTAAAAACCTTATTAGGATTAGATTTTGCTTTGTTCAAAAGTTTTTTAACACTATTGAGTGAAATTCCTGTAGCTTGGGTGTCACATGTCTGAACTTGTTTAAGAAGAATCGGTCCAACCGTGTGCTTCTTTGTCATAAAGTAAAAAAATTATTAACTATGACTACTCTTGCCTGGCTATAAATAGGTTTACACTCCCACCTATTTTTTTCTTGTTTTACCTTCCATGATAATAAAGTGGAATTATTGCAGTGTTTTATTGTAATGCTATTCTTTGTTAAGATTATTGTAATCTAAAAAAACAGAATCTGTTAACAACAGAAAATAAAAAAAATTAAAAATTGTAACGACGGCAATAATTTTCATAAACAAAACATAACAAAATGTTTTCACAAAACTAATGTAATATGTCACACTGATACACAATCGTACAGACACAGTAACAAGTACACTACTACTTTGAACCACTACCATAGTTAATAGTCAGTTATATGAATGCATACCACCACCTCCAAAAAAGTGTTGTTTCTATGAAAATGTTTCAAGAACAAAGTGGTTTGCAACAGGCACTACGTATTGAGAAGTAAACTGTCTTAAAATTTTTCTTTCTAAATTTTAATACTGAGGGCTGGTCCCAGGAGCCAAAAAAAAAAATTAAAATTTAACATCTGCCATGTGAATGTACTTGAGAATGAAATTTATATAAATATTGTGATTCAGACTGACATGATAAGGTCAGTTTTATTTATAACTTTGAATTAACTGATTTAAGATAAATAAATATATATATATTTGCAAGTTGTCAGTTTTATAATGGTTTTATCTGAAAAATTGAAAGAGAAATATTGAATGTGATTAAATAGGCTTCATTTTGATCAGATAAATATGAAGCTGTTATCCTTGATGCTGAAGAGTCTGATTCTTTTAAAATTATTATATTATTAGACAGTGTAACACAAAGTTCTCAGGACGTCATAACCTATTTTACTTGAATAATGGAAAAGTTCATTTAAACATATGTCCTGAAATTCTTTGCTTGCAAGTTCGGGCTAGTGAAGGATTTCGCTTGGATTTCAATTATCCTGTTGAAATGAGGTTATACTGAAAATTTTACGGAATGTTAATTATGGGTCAGAATTAGTGATTCTTTTTTTAATGATTTTTGACTTGAAAACTCTAATAAAATAAGTCCCAGAACCTCATTTGCAGTAATTTTTGAGAAATCTGGGGTGAAAACCAATAAATTAGGGTGAAAATCCTGTTTTTTTATGTTTGACATAACAATAATATTGTTAAGTAAGTAATAAACACATAAAACTTAAACAAAGCTTGTAGAAAATCTGAATAAAATTGTGTAAAATAAGTTGAATAAAACAATGAAATTTAGAAAAATTTTATTTAGAAACAGTACACCAGACCAAAGTGGATTATACTAAATATAAATTTTCAAAAATGAGCCTGCCATTTTCAACACATTTCTTGGTATGCTTCTGTCCTACATTTTTGCTCTTTTTGTTTTTCAAGGCAGTCCTTAAGTTGCTCAGCAGTACCCATAATGCAGACCGTTAATTCCTCACAAGAATGTTTTTGCTTTGTATACAGTATTTTTCATTCATCCTCAGACCCAAAATCTAAAGATTTTAAATCAGGGATGTGGACCTTCACGACCAATCCATTTCTCAGGGAAATAATGATTTAAGTAAATAGAAACAGCACAAGACAAGTGGGGAGGATGCCATCTTGTTGGAAGTATACTTTGCTTCTCATTGCTAGAGGTACATCTTCAAGCACATGTGGCAATTCTTGAAGAAAATGCAACTAGTTCTCAGCATTTAAGTGCAGGTAATATGAACAATCCAAACAGTTGATTTGTGAAAAAGGCGCACCATACAATGATGCTAAATCCATATTGAAAATTGCCTTCCGGTGTTTCATGAGGATTTATATCTCCCTTTGCTTACATCTCCCCACTTTGCTTAAATGTGAAACTGTGATCTGCTTAGAAAGACATCATCTACTGGTGCCTGGACTGAACTTAACTGCATTGATCATAATTTCATTAGTGTCATGTTTGAAGCTTTTTCGTTCCAGGTACGAAGAGTAGATAGTGAACCTCTTTCCCAAAGATTGTGAAAAGTTGCGCTAATTGTTTTGGGATATGGAATCCTGTGATTCGGAAAATATATTTCAATTCTACTTCAGTAGCTGTAGCATTACTATTACACATGCCCGACTAAATATCATATCAGTATATTCCTATATTTTAAATAAGTACAGCATTATTTTAATGACAAACCGATCATGTTCAAATTAAAATTCACAGAAAATCTCTAACCACCACACAATTCACATTAGCCATTTACTTATTGTTCCATACAGAATGATTTAAACACTAATACAGTATGCGCATTGTTGATCAACTGTTGTTATTTTATTGTCAACTTTGAAGTAATAGTTTTTCATAAAATTGATTTTATTTTTGTCATTAATACAAAAAAAATTATTTGAATAATTTTTATTTATTTACTTTAATTTTACAGTTGTTATGTAATTTTCAATTTTTAACAAAAAATTTTTTGCATCACCAAAAAAGAAATTGTTTTTAAGTACTTTTCTGACAAAGATAGTTTTGTACTTTTTCTAAATAAAATTTGAAATTTTCCAACCTTTCTTTGTTTCATTCAACTTATCTTATAACATTTTTTTTCAGAATTAAATTCTCTACAAATCTTGTTTGAAAGATTTACTTGCTTGTTTATTACCCATTTAACAATTTATGTCAGACATAAAAAACAGGGATTTTTACCCCAATTTATTGGTTTTAATTCCAGATTTATCAAAAACTACTGTAGATATGGTTCTGGGACCTATTTTATTTGATTTTTCAGATCAATAACCATAAGAAATCATTAATCCTGTTCTTTAATTTACATCTTGAAAATATCAGTACAACTTCATTTCACCAGGGTAGCTAAAATCCTAGCAAAATCTTTCACTTCCTATAATTTGCAAGTGAAGTATTAGAAAATAAACTTTTCCCATTATTTTTATGAATAGAGAATATCATGAAAGTCCCAGGAGATATACCTAGTATATTCATGTGCATAGTTAAGTTTTATAATTACAATGCAAGCTTTGTGTTATACTACATTAGGATTCTGGGCTTGCCGCTGATTACCTCATATTAAATACTCATAAACTTATTGTTTTTGTTAAAAAAAAATTTCAGTTCTCTATGGGGATTTAATCAACTGAGAAATTTTTGTTTTTTGAAGATTCAGACTAACTTTAGATCTCTTTCAGTATCTATATACAGGTTAAATATGACTTTTACTTATTTATTAGCATATTGAATATGTATTACATGCAGTAAAATACATTTTGCACTGTTGGGTATTGAGTATATCTTTTAATTTCATCTTTAATTATAATTTTTTTATTTAAATTTTCTATCTTCTGTGTTGACTTTATCACCAACAAAATATTAAACTGCTTACTGTATTAGTAACTTTTTGTAATGTGTAATTATTTGTGAAACACTTGTTTTAGATTTAAAAATGTTCCTAATATGTATACAATGATGTTATAGGACAGTAATGTAGTTGATGAAAACTGGAAACTAGAAGTTAAAGATTCTCAGAAACGGTTGTTATTAGAACTTGAGTCTTATGGAAAACAGCATGCTGATCTTGGTAAAACACTAGTTGAAGCAGAAGATCTTAAAGCAAAAGTAGAGCTTGCAGAAAAAGAACTATTGTTAAAAATAGAGGTAAATGCTTAGTTCATATATACTGCATATAGTTTTATACATTTTTAATTGAACTTTTATTTGATTGCCTAATGTTTGTTCAAACATTTTTGATAATATGTTAATTCCTTCTTGTAACTTCTTTCTAACTTTCAGGAACAAATCCTACCACAGAGTGTAAGTATATTTATCTGTTCTTGTAAGTTGTAATAAAAGGAAAGAATTAACGTACAGAAATTTACTTAATGCATATATTACTGAATATACTCTGAAATACATAGTTATTTAAGTAAATATTGGCAAGTTTAAAGATATACCGAGTTGTTGATCACTAATAAATTAATGGTGAGATGTTAATAATATCTACTTTTGGTATGTTGAGAATAAAGTTGTAATTAATGGTACTTGGTACTGTAAGATTGTTAGATTCGAAAGCTAGTTAGTCATTAAATAACTGTATATTTTAATTTTTAATGCCTTCTAGATTTCGGGTTTAACCCACCAGGTTGGTCTAGGGGTTAATGCAACATCGCAAATTAGCTGATTTCGAAGTCGACAGTTCTAAGGTTCAAATCCTAGTAAGATAAAAATTTTTATACGGATTTGAATACTAGATTGTGGATACCGGTGTTCTTTGGTGGTTGGGTTTTAATTAAC
>JAAAKQ030243372.1:0-11064 GCA_010016005.3 Zanna intricata | reverse complement strand
ACACGCTTTCTCAGAAAAGATCCAACTAAAATTGACTTAAGTGGTCCCATGTTGGCCGTAAAAGCATAATAATAATATATGTATATATATATATATATTATTTTCATATTAAAAAAAGAACCAAATGATGAAAGAGAATATATGAATTTTATTACTTCCATTACGATTTACAAATGTGTATTATGAAAATGAATATTAAAACGTAAAACCCTAATATATACGGCATTTTAAATCTTAGCCTAAAGCAAATAAAAAATGAAATTTTGAAAAATTAATATAAAATTTGTATTAAGGAATATGTACTTCAAATAAATTCCTTACATTTTTCAAACGAATTTATTATATTATTCCATTTTCAATATTTAAATTAAATATCTTTCTACATAATATTATACATTTATTAAATATCATTTTAACTTTATGCATAAAATCTCTAATACATTTCTTTTAACCTGCATTAGGTAAGTTGGGTTCTCTAAAAAAAATTTGAATATAAGTAACAAAACGTTCTTTTAAATATTAAAAAAAAAAATCCTGACAAATGATGTATAGAATAAAAAAATAATGTAAATGAAGTGCAAGGGTATAGTAAATAAACTATTCTAAAGCAAACATATAAAAAAAAAATCAATCTGTCTAGACAATAATATATCACTTTTATGTAGTATTTATATTATGAAAGGCACGTTCAACTTTATTTCAACAAATACAATGAAGTGAAATTTTATTGAAATTGTAACCAATCAGAATTGTTTCTAAAAGGTTGAAAAATAAATTTAATGATGCTATAAATGTTACCCTATCATAACACTACGTTTTACGAGTTTGGCTCTTGGACGAGTGAAATGCTTAAAAATTACCACTTCGCTCCTTCAAGTGTACTTTTCAATCTCTCACTTATTTTATTTATCTCTCTATTCTTCTTTTCATTTTCTTACCATTATTTTGTTAAGTTATCTTCCTGGTAGTCTATCTTTTCACTGTTCTATTGAAGAAACATTTTTAAATAAAACATAATGTAATCGCATTACTAGTTATACTATTGTGTATTTATTGTAATAATAATAAAAGCAAACGAAGAACTTTATTTCTTTAAATATAACCTGTATAACATTGCCTTTTAATAAAATAATATACAATAAAAAAAAAATGCAATAAATTAATTTACAAATGCCGAGTACAATTTGGCAATTATGTGCTTGAGATAGCTTGTAACAAATAAAATAGTTAATATTAGAAATTCTGGCTATTATTTCTAAATCTTCTTATTCCCTTAATTTTCATTTTATGAATTACTAGTATAATTAAGAAAATTATTTATGGATTACATAACAATATACAATTTTAAATTATTTTCTTTTACCGATTGTTTTAATAATTATATTTCAACATGCGTTATCTTATCTTAGTTATATCACTAACTGTAAGCCAGTTGGTGCAATCACTTGTTTCAATGGTGTATTGCGTGTGTTTTATATTCTTGCTTCTTCTATTCGTTAATTTCATCCGACACGTATTTCTTAATTTAATCCGTGAGGTATGCTGATCGTTTTTTACAAACCAAAGGGACTTTACATAATCCTAGGTTTTGCATTACAAGCTCATGAAATATCTCTTTCGATAAGCGATAAGCAAGATAAGTGACGTTGTGCAAAGGCTAGTTGACGCAATTCTACTCACTTAAGAAGAGATACGTGATAATAGAAGATCTAGGACAGACATAGTACCGGACTCCTTATTTATTTGATCTAATCCCAGAATATCTATTAATTCAAATAAGGATGAGGCTCTTTTCTTAGAGTAAAAATGCATGTTTTGGTGCAAAGATATAGTGCGCCAACTAACTCCAGCCATATTGAAATCATCCGAGATAACCACTTTATACCGATAGGCATCAATTTTGTCACTGAATGTCCGAAGATAATCATCAATAACCACAGTTAAGTTGGAGAAAAATAATGATTACTAACTAACAAGTTCTTAGTACCAGGATAGGGCGATTTCCAACCAAACACACTCGGATGTCTCCTCCAAATAAATTTTTCTACATAACTGTATTTACCTCCTTAAGGCAAACAAAACACAACCACCGCGCTCAACAACACCAGCGAAATACTGTTGATCTGCTCTATAGATATTAAGAACTTCAGGGTAAAAGTCCCAGTCACTGTGCTCAAAACCCAAATATGTCTCGGAAGTTGCATAAATAACATAATCTAGAGAACAGAGAAACCGCTTCGCTAGATTTAATGCGAAGGCCTCTTACAATCTGCTATAATATTTTTAAGCTCAGTTTTAACATGCTTATAGCCATAGGGCGTTCTCCATTTGAGTGGACGAGGGAAATAAAAGACCGAGACCTGTCGGAAGGGGTGGGGCCCGGGGACGGTATAGCCGGATCCGGATCCCCCACCTCCAATGTTAGAGGCAGGCAATATTAGAAGAGCTAGATCTGGCGGGCTGATCTATCATGCTGGAGATACAGCCGGTAGGCGGAGAGGCCCGTTAGAGGCAAAGCACACCCTGTGGGTTGCGCAATACTTAAATGTAGGTCCGATCCAGGGGGCAGGGAAAAAAATTGTTTGAAATTTGCAGAGAATTTCACACCCCCGATCGAACGAAAGGCTGTTATAAAGAAGTGTATTAGATCTGGGACAAATATAATTTCTGATTGTTGGTGGAGTTACTAATCTATAAAGTTGCAATTTTACACATAAAACTGTTAACCTCAGGGTTAACTTTTTATATAGAATAACGGGGCACATAAAATAACAGTGAAAATTTCAATGGCAGCAGCAAAAGACGAATCGCAAGGATTGTGGTACATAAAAATTTACAACAGACTCCTATTTATAGAAATTCATGGGGCCGAAGCATAACATTGACATGGACTCATTCGAAAAAACTTTGCTTGCTTGTTTTGACCTCCACAACAGTCAAACTTAGACTTAGTTTTTAATATTACAATAAGATTTTAGGAAATGTTCTGTTTTCAAAATAAAATCCTAAATTTATTATAATACTCAAAACTAAACAATACTTAAACTAATACTTTTAGGAAGGTTTAAGCTGGTAGCTTATTTTTGGAATCGCAGAGATACAAAAATAAAACTAGGTTTATTAATCGGTAGTGAGATTTATTTTTTTATTTCAGAACTCATCCAAACTTTTTTTGTAAAAAAGTAATTAATTATTATTGTAAAATAATAATTATTTATTTAAAATATAATACTTCAACTAAAAATTTGTATAAACAATTAATAATGAAATAACTATTACCGAAAATTAATAATTTTTGAACACGTAGAGCAAATTTTATCAATCTCTTCTGTAATTAAACGTGAAAAACAAAGAACAGCGTAATTAATCATCAGTCACTGTTAATTAATTTCTTCTTAAGTTCCTAACATTATAAAAGTATACAAAATGAAAGTCCGCTTAGATCCAAAATTATGTTTTACTATTTCATTACTATTTTCATCTTTATTGTTATTTTCTATTTGCTATCATACTCGTGATTTATTAGCATCATTTATTATTTCTATTAAATTTAATAAATATATATATATAAATAATATTATCATTGCTAATTTAAACGTTGCAATCTGTTTAACTAGTGAACAATAAACGACCCCCCCCCCCCAAGACCCAGTGAGATGAGGATGATATATGTACGACGTGTAAATGAACTGTAGTATTGCACAAACTCAGGCCAACCATTCCTGAATTGTACGGTTACTTGAATCCCAGCCACCAAATACACTGATATCACTATCAAGTATTTAAATTCGTTTAAAAGCAATTACCTTTAACTAGGATTCGAACCTCAAATCATCGACTTTGAAAATCAGTTGTTAAAAAACTGATTTTGACACGACGAGTTTCCCAGTAGATCTAATAATAGATGGACTAATATGTATATATATGTATTTTCTTTCCATTTAAAACTCATTCTACCGAGCTGGTCTAGTGGTTAACTCGTCGTCGAAGGTTCTGAAGTTCGAATCCTATAAAGTTGGTAATTACTTTTATATGGATTTGAATACTAGGTAGCGGATACCGGTGTAGTTTGGCGGTTGAAGTTCAATTAACTTCATATCTCAGGAGTGGTCGGCCTAAATCGACATAGCCGAACATGAGATATAATTTAAGATAAGTCTACACCTCATTTATATATCATACATATCATCCTCATTTCAAGTTCCTTATTGTTCATTAGTTGAATAGATTGCAACAAACACATTAGAAAAATACACTTCCACTCGGCCGCCCTTGCAAACATTAATGTACATTAATACGATCATCAGTCTATTTTTAAAGGGAAAGATAAATTAATTAATTATTTGTATGTGCTTTTAAATATTCATTTGTATTCATAATGAATGCGTAACTTTTACTTGATCTGAAATTGTTCTCAAAATGAGTCGTATGGAGAAGAAAAATCGAAGTTAAAAATGAATTATAAAAAAAAAATTATACTATTCAATTATTTTTTTCTTCAGTCAATTGACTGGTTTGATGCAGCTCTTCAAGATTCCCTATCTAGTGGCAGTCGTTTCATTTCAGTATACCTCCTACATCCTACATCCTTACTATTCTATTATGCTTTACATAAAGATTGTCCTTTGATAAGTTAGTAGAAAAGATTAATCAACTTTTTTATTATTGAAAATAAATATAAACTTGTATTTACCTGAATACTAATTCTCTCTCTGTCAACTGGTTTTTTACAGGAAAGAAATGAATGTAAATGAAATCCTGTTTCAAGTATATAAAACATGGAAATCAAAAATAGAAGTTACAGAACATTATTTTCATTAAATTTACGAATAATGAGATATATTTTATGTGTTCTAAAATAAGTTAAAACGTGATTTCTTACTAATAATAAATGGCATATTATTTTAGATCTCCGTGGTGGAGCGGTTGCGTCTTAACCTTTCATCCGGAGGTCCTGGATTCGAATCCCGGTCTGATATGTTATTTTTTTATACTTACAAAACTTCCATTTCATATTCCAACGCAACTTCTGAGATTAGGCGATGAATTAATCATAAAAAAAGATGAATATTTACTTAGTTTTATGCATAACTTTCAATTAAAAGAAATATAGAAAAACATCTTGTGTTTACTCTTGAATCTCATAAGCTTACTAGCAAAAAAAAATATAATTAGCAAAGATAAAAAATTAAAAAAAACTCCCAGGCACCTTTAATATCTAAAGAATTAAATTTATATATTTAAGGAAGGTTAAATTTTATGTTTCAATGGAATAATGTAACATATCGAGAAAAAATATTTAAATTCAATTCAAAACAGTTGATAAAATATTTTGACGTTTAGATAAAAATACAAATGTAAGCGTATACGGTGGTTTTGTGATTTTGTTTTTTTTTTTGGCATAGAGTACGGGACTGAACGTATTTCATAAATATTGGAACATTGAAACACCTGCGGTGGTCAGGATAAACAGCAAGCAAATCATCAAACCACGTACACACATACATGGTATATAATATATACATACATACACGTATATAGAAGACAACTGATACTAAATGACAAATGTATTTATGCATAGGTACATGTTTTTGACGGAGCGTACCTTATTTTACCATACACAACCTACATTTACAACGTTGTTACGTCCGGAATTGGATCAGGATTTGAGTGAGAAATGCCTGCCTGTTTCCCGAGTGAAGTGAAATCCATCACCATTCCAGTCGACACACCTACTACCACTGTACCTCTATCCCAATGCTCCTGCACTTGACGTCATAAATCACAAACTTCCGTTTCAACACCACACCGTGTTGTATTCATGTGTTCCCATTTTGTAATGTCTATGCTGAAACTGCAGTATTACGTTATGTTCTACATAACATGCACGTGCTAACTCATCCATTAGTTTATCTTTCTCTCTAAATATACAAACAAACCTCAGACTTGTTTTTCCGGTATAATAGGAAAATATTTGTATTATTTAAATGGTAATTAGAGAGACATTAATTACCGCTGTTATACGATTAAAACAATCGGTAAATAAAGGAATAAATTTTATCTTACTACTTAAGCTAATGTAATAGTTAAATTTAAAATTTATTATACCAGCCATGATTTTATCAAAATTTATTGTATCTGTTCTTAATATTATCAGACTATGAAATGTGAATAAATTTTCGGATTTCATTTTATTTTTAAAGGAGTAAGGGAAAGAAAAAACAGTCTAAATATATATTTTTTAAATTATTTACAAGAAAGAATTTGAAAGTTTCCAACTCTATAACTTTATTTTCTTATCATTTAAACGGCTTCCTGTTTTTGTTATTTCGCTAATATTATTGAAATTTTAAAAATTTTCTAATAGAGATACCTAATGATTGCGAAATTTTTATTTTTTCTTCACCCGAGTCACAAAAATTCCATTTATTTTTCCAAAGGTTATATTCACCCCCAATCTTACTCATTCATATTACAGTTTGATTTTCAGTTATATTCCTTCACCGTATAAAATTACCTTGGAATACTTCAGTTAATTATTGGTTTCATACTAACTCCTTCAAGGCATCAGATACTATTTGCAGTACAGTAATTAATTGCTGGTTTTATACAGACTTTTTCAAGGCGTTAGATACCTTAATACTTTATTTTATTGCTCTTTTTATTCAATTTTCTTCAAGGGTTCAGATGCTTCTTATAATACATTAATATTTTTAATATACATTAAAACTCTATAACAATTAATTACAAAAATCCTCATTTGTCATTATCAAGAAACAAAACTTTTATAACCTAAAACAACTTTATCACTTTCTAAACTCCATAACAGTGTCTCTTGTTTTCTTTCATCCATAATGTTGTGAGGCTAATCCTAATCAGTCGTGGAAAATTACATTTAATACAAAATCAATAAACAAATTTAAAACAAAACAGACACGTAAACAACATCTGAATTTATATGATTACAATGAGTATTAGAGGATAATGAAAATATGGTGAACAAGTCACTTGCCTCTGTCAATAATATTTCTTATTCAATAAATATCAATCAATTATCAATAACTATTATTGACATTATAGTTGCCATTTTATCTATTGAGCCAAAAACTAATTAAAAAACTAATTTTACATACAAAATTTAATTTACATTACTAACAATGTGGATGGTAATCAGCTGCTGTGGTGTTTTCATGCAATCCTAGAATTACACTTCATTTTAAACAGAGATGAATTATAATTATGGTTACTTATAAGAATTATTCACACTGGCCTCTGAGGCATAGGGTAGCATCCATTCCAAGGTTCTGGATTCAAATCCTAGTCAAACATGATGTTTTCATAAGCTGTAAAATTACCATTTTACCATCTTAAAATGTAAAATTACCATCTTCTGAATGAATACCTAATGATGATCATGGAGGCGAAAAAAAAGAAGAAAATGAACGGATTATTCAAAATGGTACAAATATATATAATTTTGAATATATACAAAGTATGTATATATAGTATAAACTATTGACAATGTCAACTTAGGAGTTCAGGAAAGAAAATAACAAACAACATGGTCTTTATCTACTTCTATTCTCTCCTCTCATATTCTCCTTGAATCTTTTAGTTGAGTTGGCAACAACCAAAGGATTTTTGATAATTATGTTTTTTTTTTTTTGTTTTTTTTTTTTAAGTAAGTCAACAATGAACTATTTTTGCACATTTTTCTTTTTTATACTTAACCGGATATACTCGTAAAAACTGACTGGATATAAAAAGTTGATATAAAAACTTAAGATTCATAAACTGGTTGTTTTTATATACAATAATTTTTTTTTCCAATCAAAATTAGATAAATTAAAATTATTTTCTATGTACACTCATTGATAATCTAAAACTTAAGTTTACAATTGAGAACACATACTTTAACACATTATTAAGATATCACACTTTTATTGCAAAGAGCCAACTGTTGGAAAAACTGACTTATTAAAACTTACATTGACTTATTAAAACGAACATTAGAAAACAAGATAATGCTTTTTACACAGAAAAGAAGAATGGTGATGTACAATAATAACATCACAAAAACAACCCAAAAAATGAATTCAAAGACATAAAAAGCTAAAGAAAATCCATTTTTTTTAAAAATAAAAATCTTTTAATTATTAAAAATAATATATACGGTACTTTTAACAAGCATGCTAAAATATAAAAAAGAAAACTAGATAATTATCAGACTTCAAAAATTAAGAGAGAGCAATTTGTGTGCTAAGATCTTTTTTTAGCTGTATTTTCTGTTAAAAAAGTGTTTTAAAATCACATCAATCCAATGATATTGGTTTGTTCCCCCCCTACAGATTAGAATCATTTCCATTGCTTAATAAGTCAGGGATAAAAGTCTTTAAATATTAACAAATTAAAAGACTTGGAAATACAATGTTACTAGTTAAATAACTAGCCACATTACCTTAACAAACATTACAAAAAATATATCATACAAAAATATTGTTTAAAATTATATTTACTTTAATTACTCATTGAAATATATTTTCAAAATTCAGCAAATCAAGTAAATCACAAAAATTAACTACCAAAGTAATGAAGGAAACCCTGTTTCAAATTCCAGGAAAATTTGGCTTACAGATTAATATTTCTAGTTAATTACAAAGATTTCAATAATATAAATAGCTAAATAAGTTAAAATAATTTCATCCTTCAAGTTTTGTTAAAAAATAGATTATGTTGTTCAATAATCCTATATAAATAGTATTCATGAATTAAGATAATTGACAAAAATTAAAATAAACAAACCTGGTGAGGTACAAACCTTTTTAAAATAAACAAACCTGTTGAGGTACAAACCTTTTTAGCTTTAGTTTTGTATAAAATGCAGTTAACTTCAATTTTAATAACCTCTGGAACCACCGTTAGGTATTACATCAGAGGATGAAGATGAGTGATTTGTAGCGTGCGTGAAAATGTCACGCGTGACCAGGATTCGAACCTGGGACCTCCAGATGAAAGGCCGAGATGCTACCACCTGAGCCAGAGAGGTTGGCAAAAATATTATTATTTGAATGCAAAATACCTCACTCCTCTTCCTCTTTTTTTTTTAATGAGATGGATGTCTCCATTTAGCTCGAATGAAAAACTTGTAGCATACTAAAACTGCCTGTCTGACTGGGATTCAAACCCAGGACATCTGGGGGAAGACGGAGATGCTACCACTCACACCACAAAGGCTGGCCTCTCTCTTCAAGTTTTACTTACCTAGTAATGGAATTACCTGTATAAATTTTCACCATAGACCATCCTGAAATTTCAGTAAAATTAGTAGTTAAATAATCATTCAGATCAAATGATCAGTTCTTGAGTTTTGAACAAACATTAATGCATACAACAAACACCTGTGTACTCTGATTTATATATAGATAAATTATGTATACTCTGAAATGTGTTCAAAGATTATTTCTTGTATTTATTTCATTGTTACATACACCATTACTTAATGCTAGCGGCGGCCTCCGTGGCGGAGTGGTAGCGTCTTGGCCTTTCATTCGGAGGTCCCGGGTTCGAATCCCAGTCAGGCATGGCATTTTTCACATGCTACAATTCATTCATCTCATCCTCTGAAGATATACTTAACTGTGGTTACGGAGGTTAAACAAAAAAAAAATTAAATTTAGCCAAGACCTTAAACCACATTTGAAGCAAGTTATAAAATGATATTTTACTTAATGTACACAAAAAACAGAAAGTAATGACATTATATCATTCTTGTAGATGAAAATTTTGTTTTTTATTAATTTTTTAGAAACAGAGATAAAAAAGTAAATTAACATTATATTGCTCTTGTACATTGTATAACTAAAGAAAGTAAACACTAACGCGATCTGTGAGTCACTAATAGAACTAATCTGCAGAAAAGTTACTGTTTGCAGGAAATATACCACAACAAAATACTCCTAATATGGAACAAAGCAATTTAATAATTGAGAGTTTATAATTAATTTTCCTGTTCAAAAACATTATATTAATCAAAATATTGTTACTTAATTAAAATTTATTTATTTTTCTCAACACAGACACAAATTTAATTTAATTTTCTTCCTGTTTAAAACTATTATATTAATAAGTGTTATTTAATAACAATAATAATACATTTGTCTCAATACAGATTCATAAATTTATTAATTTTAATTAACAAACTAATAAAAGTTTACAAATAAAATTTCAAGCAATTTTCATACAATTTTTTGCTTTTTTTAATTTTGAATGATGGTTCCTTTCCAAGTAATGAATAAGATTTAGTACCCAGATTCACCTTACGTTCAGTTTGTAACAATGTATTTTGCTTCATTTTTTATAGTTACAGATTATAATTTTCTGACATGTTTAACTGTACAAATAGTATAGCATTACCTCATTAAAACTTTCTTAAGTAATGATTACTTTATTTGTTATAGTTACAGATTGTAACTTCCTGAAATTTTTAAAACTGTAAAATAATATGACATTACTTCACTAGAACTTTCTGACTGGATAACAGAAAACATTAAATAACTTAATCTTTTATTCTGATTGGTGCATAATGATATATATTATTATAGACCACTTCAGCAATGGTAAATTAATTATTAGATAAAACATAATTGAAATTAAAGTTCAAATCAATTGTTTGAAATATAATTACATGAAATAATGTTAAGGTAATAATTCTAAAGTTTGTGGCAGGTCTGTCTGTTTACATCAGCATCATGCGAGGACCAATTGCTTTCAAATTTTCAGGATAGATTCATGTTATCCCAAGGAAGGTTTTAACCCATAGATCAAGGAGCCATAGCTCCTTTGGAGGGGTTAAGATATTCAATAAAGAAATACAAACAATTAATTCTTTTACTTCATTATACTCTGTTACCATGGCAACATAAATATATATATATATATACACAGGGTGTATCAAAACTGCACGGCAATCTCTCGGAAACCGCTTCTATATCTAAAAATAAGAAAAAAGTTTCCAATAAACATATGCCTGAAAACGTTTTGTTAGCGAGTTACGGCTAACGAAAG
>JAAAKQ030243361.1:0-11064 GCA_010016005.3 Zanna intricata | reverse complement strand
CGGTTGGAATATGTAAAACAAATTGTTAGGGATGTAGGATGTAGGAAGTATAACGAAATGAAACGACTGGCACTGGCTAGGGAATCTTGGAGAGTTGCATCAAACCAGTCAAATGACTGAAGACAAAAAAAAAAAAAACAAAATAAAAAAATATGATTAACGTCATAAGACGCAATCTTTCCTGGTTACAAAAGTTCAACGGATTGCATTGTATTTTCTTTTTCATTTTTATTTTTTTTGTTTTTTCAAGTAAGAAGTATCTTAATCAGAAACCATTTTTAAAAAAAATTATTTATAGTTTTTTTATAAACTGAATAAAAAAAATCTAATGTTAACACTACATGACTTCTTTGTAAAAATCCAAAAATAATAATACGATTAAATCATAATTTTCAATTAATAATAAATAATGAGACTGTTCACCAAATATTACATATACACATATGCAATAATGCCCATAAATTACTTTAAAATTTTATTTCCTTAATAACTTTTTTTGTCATATTTTTTATTTTACTGTTATTATTGAATAATAATAACCTCCTTTCATCCGGAGGTCCCGGGTTCGAATCCCGATCAGGCATGGAATTTTTCATACAAGCTACAATTCATTCATCTGATCCTCTGAAGATATACCTAACGGTGCCTTTCGGAGGTTAAAAAAAAAGAAAAATTATTAAATAAAACTTTAGTTTTTTTACTTTACTTTTTTTTAAACTGTTATTATTGTTAAAAACTTTTTTAAAATCAGACGTTAATAACTATTAATAAATCAATATATTTAAATTATAAAAAAAAACGGTTAAAAATTAAATTTCAAAAAGTTAAAAAAAAAAGAGGAAATGAGATTAAGTCTGATTCAAAACGATGTTCTTTCCCTTGTAAGATCCAAATATTTCATTAATTAAAATTTTATTTCGCTATAACTCTGGAACCAGTGATAATAAATACCAATTATGATTATATATCGTTGAAAAGCTCTCAATGAGGGGTTAATACTACAGTTAAGAAAAAGTCCAAAATCCAAAAAAAATTGGATTTTGGTCTTTTTTGAACATTTTTGGTTCAGTCGATTCTAATTAAAAGGGGAGTTACATAACAAGATGTTACAACCATTCTAAATCCAAAATTTCAACATCCTATGGCTAATCGTTTTGAGTTATTCGAGATACGTTATTATGTACAGAGGTCACACCGAAACTAGTAAAAATGGATTCAAGGATGGTCATCTTATTTCTGTTGAAATCCAAAACACCGCGAAATTTTTCACAAATTTCGCGGTTATGTGAGTTTTTGTGAAATTTTGTGGAAAACCGCGAAAATATTGTGATTGTGAAATTTTTCGCGATCACAATATATTCTTTATTTTGGACAAGAAAGTAAAAATGTCACAGTCTAAAAAACAATTGAAAAATTAAAACAAGTGGATAGAAAGAACTATTAAGGATATTAAAGATATGGACATTGATTACAAATTATTTTAAATAGAGAGAGATGCAGAAAAATAATTAAAAAATTAGAAGATTTTTAGAATAGTAACAACCATGGGGGGGGGGGGGGAGCTTTTCAGAGAACAGACGGGAAGCAACAATAGTTCGAATGAAAAAGTATTGTGAGGATGTAAAATCAGAAAGAAGAAGAGTAAACCTAAATAAAGATTATTACATGTGATCCATAGTTCCTTGAAAGAAAAGAAAATACAATTATTACGCCGCAGATGAATAGATTATTTATAAAATAAAATTTCCTTAAAATTTCGTGCCATTCGATGAACCAGATAGTAAATTTCAGAAGGAAATAGTAAAGACATTTCCCAAACTTAAATACGAAACAAATAACCAAACTTAAAAACTACAAAAATAGATCAGCACATTTTCTTTCCTAATATAAATTAATTCATAGTGTTCTGCCATTAGGGAAGGTCCTGTCACAACTGCTCCATTCCACCTCTTCTATCCTTTACTAACCTCTTTTTTTGTTACCACATATTTTCCTTTTTCCATAATACCAACCATCATTTAAAATAACTTCCTTCCTCTTCCTTTCCTTCCAACCACCAAGTATCCACTATTAAACGCCTTCTTTTCATGCAATGTCTTAGTCAGTTTCATTTCCTAAATTCAACCACATTCAGCATTTTCCGGTACGATTCTCCTTAATATTTCTTTATTTGTTGAGGTTGATTCCACTTCTCTTTCTTTCTCTCGCTCTTTTTCTCTCTTCTGTATACAATACGCATATACGTACACATTAACACAGTATAGAAAGACTGTTGTACTTATCTGGAGCAGGTTGATTTGTAGATATGGTTGTATATACTTATATGTATTGATGAGTTTAAGTTCGTTTGGATGACTGTAATGGTTTAGATAAGATTACTAGCCAAATCACAGATATTACCTTGTACATTGAATATAGACTTAGGTTTCATCTAATTTCTTTTTTATCATTGTTGTAAACGAAAATATATTTTATTTATTAAAATATAGTTACTGTGGTTTTGCTATAATTGACAACTTCCGCGTCTTTGTTTTACGTATCCAATTTCTCTCTTGATTGAAATCAAGAACTGAAATTAAAAGGTAACTGAAATAGCGTTTAAAATTTGAAGATGAGAAACAATTTGGAATCTGTTTTTTAAACTTAGTGAGATGATTAACATTCTGATTATATGTATTTGTACAACCGATTTAACGTTTTGGTAGATTTGAAAAGAAAATTTTACATCCCGATGACATTGATATCCAAGATAGATTAACTTCAAAAAAATATATAAAATTCATTCCACTTCTATTTAGAAAGGATAAAAACAAACAATTTTTCGTCTAAAGGAGGAGTGTGTCCTTGAATGTACTGAAAATTGTTATCACGATGCACGGTTATGCTATTAAAAATATATATGTCAACATAATGTTTAATATTGAATATTTAATTCATAAGGCGATTACCTTAGCTAGAAGAAAATCCGTTCTCTCAGCTACCACAAAAGTGGTTTTACTAACCTGACACTGGTTATAAATGTTTTGATTACATCAGTACTAAAAAGATTAGAACGGAGTAAAGAAATTTATAAATATATCATAAGCTAAATATTCCCTGCTGTTCATGGTATCTTTTGCTATGCATAGCAATATAACATAGCAAAATTTACGGAACTCTCAAAAATAATTTTATCAGTGTATCGATTAGGTTTTTTTCATGAACTTTATCTTTACTGTCTATAAAATAACAATTAATACGCCTTTGCACAACCTGATATCGATATACGTTCTTTAATTATATTATGAATTATTTGGTATCGGTACAGTTTCAAATTTATTGAAGCTTCATGCATCAAAATCCAATTTACCTAAGGCTAATTTAAGTAACTTATTACGCACATGTCACAAAAAAACTCCCACTAATTTTGATTTTGACGTGTGAAATATTTACTTAAATTCTATGTAATAGAATAATGAATATGCTTGAGAGTTTTTTATATGTAAAATAATTATTCTCAAACAGAAAAATCCACTTTTTTTTATTGCTCCCAATTCTTCAGGATTTAAATACATATATATATATACATAGATTCTGAAGTTAAAAAAATACCAGTCTCATTAAAAAAAAAAATATGTATATACATATTTATATAATTTATATATTTATACAAGTATATATTTATATAATACATAAATTTTCAGATCAAAATTCAGAGGATTTTTAATAACAGGGTTTTGTAAAATAAAAAAATATTTTATTAAGTGATAAAACCAATTTGCGATGTACATACACTCCTCATGATAAAACAATTTTTATACCATAATCTTACGGCGAGATATTTTTAAAAAATACTTCATCTAATATGAAATATTAGACATCTAATATAATATTAAACATCTAATATGTATTTGATGAAATTTTATTACATATTTTTATGAATTTACTTAAAATATAAAAATAAACCTGGTAAGTAGATTATTTTAGACGTAATTATTAACCTCTATCGACCGCTGTGATAAAGTTGTATTGTCTTGTCTTTTTCTGGAAAATTCAATTTGCATTTAAGTTTATTATTTTTTTACGTTAAAAATTAATTTCTCACATATGAAAAAGGTGTGATATTTTAAAATTATTATACGAACATTATTATCAGAAATAAAATAAATAAATGAAGAATTAACCACAAAAATTAATGGGGAAAAAAAAAAGATTTGTATAATAATCTACACCTACAAAATAACTTTACCTGACAAATTTATCAGCATCCAATAAAAGTTACTGAAGATGTATTTATGAAAATTTATGTACACGTTATTCTTACAGTATAAAACACTAAGAAATTCTGAGTTTAAAAGTTTAAATTGGAATAAAAATGAATTTGTTATTTTTTCTTAATTTCTCTGTAAAAAATGAAGACATCAACTTCATTTTTGGTATACGAAGTCTGCATGTGAATATCTAAAAACAAATTTTTAGTTGTTTTTAAATTCTACTTTGAATGCATTAAAAAAATTTTTTTTAAATTTGGATAATGATTTAAATTTTTTTCCATTTCCGACTGTACTGAACCAGGTATTCAGTAGATTGGGATTTATAAATACTTTTTAGGTAAATATCTAAAAACAATTTTCAGTTTTTTGAATTTCAATTTTTTAACGGGTGCGACGGTGTACGATGTAGGAGCTCAACCAACACATTTACTGCTACTATGTTTTACACGACTTACTGCGGTTACTTTATAAACGTAAGATAAAAGTAAAACGTTTTTTAAAAAAAATCAGAAATATAATAAAGCAATAGAGAAAATAAATAAATAAAGAAATATAGATTATGATTTTTGTAAAATAAAAAAATATCTAATTAAGGGATATAACCAATTTGCGATGTACATACACTCCTCATGATAAAATAATTTTTATACCGTAATCTTACGGCGAGATATTTTAAAAAAGTATTTCATTTGATATGAAATATTAGACATTTAATATCACACATTATAATATCACATCTAATATTCACGTGATATCTAATACTGACATCTAATATTTATTAAAAAATAAATAAGTGTATGACATCTAATATTTATTTTTATATTTATTATTATTTATATTAATTTTATTTTATTTATATTTTTATTTTTTATATTTATTTATTTTTATGGTGTTGTACGGTTACCGTACAACACCATTAATACAAACACTAGTGATATTTGTTGGGTAACGATAAGAACCAAGCAAAACACATTTTTTCTTGTACGAAGTACATGTAACCGGTTATAACTAATATTTTTAAGATGGAGGCAGATCTTTCTGAAAACCCACATTTTTATATCCCTCAGAGTTTCAGGTCCTGTACAGACCAAACTGTTGCTCTGCAGAAATTAATATACGGATATTTTTTATGCAAATGATTAGGCTACAATTTTTATTTATCATTATTCTCACAAGCATGAGTTTAATGAAAAGCCCCTTGTCGAAGGAGCATTACCCTCTGTCTAGACGGGAAGGACGAATGATGTGATCCATGACCGGTTGACCGGTACTAAATATTATCCGATATTTAGCTACGGAAAACGGGCAAAACCGCGACGGGTTATTAAGAATCCTACAATTAATTAATAAATGTATAAATAAATAATATCATATTCCTGATAAGTAGGAATATATTTTTTATCTAATTATAATTACACTAATGATGCCATGTTGAGAAAATTGAATTTAAATAATATCATATTTGTTAATAAAAATCAGTATAATATTTTTTTTATTCTCTCTAAAAAAAAAAATTAATAAAAATATAATGCTAATTAAATAGGATGTATAAAACAAAATTTTTGGAATTTATGATTGTTATTACGAGGCTATTTTTATTTATAACGAATTCCGTTTATCAAATAATCGTATATCAATATTTTTGGACTAAAATGATATTCAAGACTGTGACTGCGTAAAGTTATGATGACTGCGCCTTTTATTGCAAAAATTCTGACTCACTTCAATGTGTTATTATATAGCTTATATCCGTAGTTCCTGTAACAACCAAGTGATTGGGTCTATTTTCCGATGAATGTAAACTAAGGGTGTCCTTTAGGAATATAGGAAAAGTTTACTTCTATTTCAAAAAGAAAAAATAACTACATGATACAAGTAATAAAATATTTTTAATTTTCAGGCTGATCACTTTCATTAAATCACTAATCTATTTTCTAAGATAATATTAAATAAGCGACTTGCGTTATGTGGTGATAAAGAAAACAACATATTATAATGAACCGATTTATTAGTTCATTAATGAAATAAGTTCTACTTCTATGTAGAGTTTAGAACTAACAAAAGAAAGAGATGGGAAAATTCATTTTTTTCTTTATATTCTTTTCTAATAAATTAAAGAACCAACTTTCTCGTTGTTTAAAATAATTATAAGTAAAATTATTTAAAAAATAATGGGTTTGAATTTGTTAAATATTATTATATTTAAACTGTAAATACAATCTTACAACGGCTAAAATTCAACTGTTTTTTTTTTTTTTAACCACTAGATTATAAGTAAATACTTACAAAAAACTTTTATAAGTAATATAATACTTATATTATTTAATTATACTTTGAAATATTTCATTAAAAGACAATTAAGTGTTTTTCCAATCTGAGATATCGAATACAAATGTGATCCGTTCTTTATAGCGAAGTGATAGCTTATGTGAGATATGCTTAAGCGATAGTTTACACTGTAAATTAATAAACCTAAAAAGAAAGTAGAAATTTTTGTTAATTGCTATATATATATATATTAATAATAACAAACAACCAAAACGTTTTAAAAAAATAAAATCCCCAGTTTTTTTTATAAAATCTAATTTTATTCTATAATTATTCCACGTGATATTTAATTATAGAAACAGCATTATACTGCGTATGTGAGAAGTATTTGGAAGCAGAAAGAAATGGGGTTCTACAGATTTTTTAACTTTTTTCCACCATCTTGGATCTGCCATATTGAATCAAACTCTTTTTTTTTTTTTTAAATGGGAGGATGGACATAAGACAAATGATTTCGATTTAAAATTTTACAAGAAAAATAATGGTGAAACTCGTTTTTCTGTTATGCCTTCTTTATTGAGTTATAAGCATTCTGGGTTCAATGATGAAAAAATCGTGTTGGCAATAAAATGAGGTAAAACCTGCTGCATGAACCATTTTAAAATATTCTACATTCATAATGCATACAATATCATTAAACAGTGCTATAATATTGCTAATAACAATAATAGCTAATAATATATAAAAACGCAGCAAATTAAACGGCTAAATCAACTGATATTATTTAGTTTAAATAAATTTATTTATAAAAAAAAAAAATTATTTTAAAATTTTAAGTAAATGTTTTTCATCATAAATTACGAAATAGATTTTTAAAGCATATTACCAGATATGATACTAGTAATAAACGGATGATACTTGAGGTTAGTACACTACCAATCTGCAGAGGAGAAGAATTTTGAACATTTATTGTAGAACGGTATGTTTATTACTTGATAAGGAAGGCATTAATAGAAAAATGGGTCTCCCCATTATTTTTTTTTGTAAAATTTTAAATCGAAATCATTTGTCTTATGTCCATCTTCCAAAATTAAATCCTAGTAAAGATAAAAATTTTTATATGGATTTGAATACTAGATCGTGGATAACGGTGTTCTTTGGTGGTTGGGTTTCAATTAACTACACTTCTCAGGAGTGGTTGACCTGAGATTGTACAAGACTTACACTTCATTCACATTCATTCATACATATCATCCTCATTTATCCTCTGAAGTAAAACCTTACGGTAGTTCCGGAGGCTAAACAGATAAAGAGAGAGTGATCTTCCAAAACTTATTGAATTTGATTCAATATAGCGTATCCAAGATGGCGAACAAAAATAAAAAACCCACCTTAATGCAGATTTTTTAAAACTATGTAGAACCGCATTTCTTTCTGCTTTCAAATAACCTCTCAGATATGCTGTATAAAGCTGTTTCCATACTTATATATCACTCTGTATAATTAATTATTTATATATTCTGTTATTATTGAAAAAGAAATTATCTGGTAAATAATTTACTAGTAGTAAAAATAAAAATTTATTTCAGAAGTTTAATTAAATATTATATATTTAATATATGGTATTAATCATAAATAATATTAGGTATTTTATAGAAGAATTGGTAACAAACAGATAAAAAAAGATGTCAAGAATAAACAGAAATTTCTATATGAATGAAATAAAATTAGGATATTGGTTGAAAAGATAAATTTTAAGAAAAAAATCAGACTTAAAAGAAATCTCAACTATATTCTTTTATAAAACCGGCTTCCGTGGTGCAAGTGGTAGCGTTTTGGCCTTTTCTTCCGTGGTCCCGAGTTTGAATCCCGGTCAGGTAAGGCATTTTCACATACGCTACAAATCTTTCACCTCCATCTTCTGAAGAAATACCTAACGGTGGTCACAGAGGTAAAATAAAAAAAAAATCTTTTTCCATTTTGAAATCAGTAAAAACTATTTTTTAGTGTTGAAAATTTTAGAATGCCACAAGTCAGAAAAATATTTGAATATGGTTATTAAACTATTTTAATAAATAAATATAACCAGTTAATGGAATTTATAGAAATTCTGAACTAGCCAATAGGATATGAACATATCCTATATATATATCCTATATATATATACAACAGGTATGAACATTACAGAATGTTTACATGATTTATGTAATATTAAATTAAAAGTTTCTAATTAAATAAAAAATTTGATTGTGTACAATAAAATAAAAATCGGCTATAGAAATTACTTAAAACTTAAAAAAAAAAATTACAAAAAATTAATTAGAACTTGTCATTTGTAATTATTACATGGAGTAATATTTATGAAATTATCCAATGGAATTCTGAATATTAAAACTAGATGTATCAATTTACAGAATTTCATAAACTTTGATAAAATTTAATTGGACAGGAGAAATTTTATTTCATAATTTACGAGTGATTATACTAGATAGCCAGTTGTATTCGAATATTTTTAATTAGATTTATTTTTCCTGTGTTTCATTTTTGTCAGTGATAAAACACAAATTTTTTTTTCCTGATATTTAGTTGGTGCGAAAAAAAATATTTTGGGAAAAATAAAATTATAAATATGATATAATTTTAATTAATTATCATTACGTAACTGCTTATATAACCGCTCATATAAATTCTAAGCAATTTATAAAAAACTGAGAGGTTGTCATAAAATTTTACTGAAATGTAATACATTATGGAATTATTGTATATTATTTAGAGATAGTAGGAGATTACATTAATGATCCAACAAGAATTTTTAATATCATTGTTTCCAATTTAT
Source organism: Zanna intricata (assembly GCA_010016005.3). Taxonomy (NCBI): domain Eukaryota; kingdom Metazoa; phylum Arthropoda; class Insecta; order Hemiptera; family Fulgoridae; genus Zanna; species Zanna intricata. Next base: position 1,707 of record JAAAKQ030243361.1, on the reverse strand, counting down.
TTTTCAGCTTTACTAAAATAATATCTCAAATTATCTACAAATTAGCGTCGCCATGACATAATGTAGAGACCATCCATCATTTTAACATTATTCCAATAGCAAATTAATTATGCTAAAATATTTATATAATTTTATTGCTTAAAATAACAACTTTCAAATGGACAAATAATTAAGAATTGAAATTTATTTATTATATACATATATATATATACGTATATATTATTTTAACTTTTCTGTCTAGCGCTATAACAGAGTTATATAGATTTAGAAGGGGAAGTGCTATAATCGGTCTAATTTGGGCTTATGCAGTTTTCACTAGATCTTTAAGTTTTGACTCGTAAGAAACCCAAAAACCAATGGAAATTAATTACATTGGATTGAAATTTTCTGGATGTTTATATGTACGTGTGTGTGTGTGTGTTCGGTGTTGCACCATTAATCACCTTATACCTCCGCAATTACACGACCGATTTTGACCGAACTTGGTCAGATTACTTCTAGATACGGAATTGATATTTTCAAATTTTCAACTTAAAAGGTCAACCGGGTGAGGCTGTAGAACAAGATAACCAGCAGTATTTCGATATTTCGCCTAATTAAAGTCTTAATTTATTAGGCACATTTGTTAACAATTAAAAAATAATTATATTTCAAAAATAAAATTTTGCAAAATTGCACCCTCACCCAAAAAATTCTCTAAATAAATTAGTGGTTAACTGGGTATACTGTGTCATTAATATTTTCTTTCATCACAAGGAGCGCTAGTATAAAATTGACGTACAGCTATTGTAATCTTCTATAATGTTGTGACGTCACAGGTGACAATTTATAATTTTTTTTTTCTTATGAATATTCCGAAAATCACAAATTATCCAATCCAGCTTTCTGGATTCGTGGTCAATAGGCAATCACACCCTTCTTCATCCCATGTGAGTGAAGTGTAGCCTTGTACAGACTCGTTTTGACTATTTATTTTAGTCGTGCGTTTAATTCAGAAACAAATAAAAGCAACTACATTTATTAGAAATCGCACCCAAGCTCTCGACTTCGAAATCACCTGATTTTCGAGAGGTTTACTAACTTGTTGGAATAGAACAGTTATTAAAAAGCTTGCTAGAACATTCATATACAAATATCCATTTATACATACATGAAATTGTAAATAAAAAATACAATTTTGGTGACTAGAATGATGAACATAAATTCTTCTCTTGACTATAAAATAATCTGTTTACAAGAAATGGCTAAAGGCTAAAGTGAATTTAAAAAGCGTTTAAAGTGAATTTACGTCAATTGTTTTGCAAATTTATTAAATTCCTTACACCTCAGAATATAAAGGTTCAGTATCCCTAAGAAAACACCAAATTTACCCTTCCAAGGATTTTACTCACGTTTCAAAAATACTACTTCTGTACTCGAAGAATTTTAGTAGGTTTTAATTTCAAGCTCGCATTGAGCTCGCATAGTTGAGCAAGCTTGTTTTGAGCTCGCATAGACGAATGTTAATAGATGTTACTTCAGCATATCGGAGGATATCTTATGTTGCTGTGTGTGCTTTGGCACGTGTGCCACCAATTGATCTCTTAATCAAGGAGCGTATGCTGAGACATCAAGGTGTTGGTAAGATGGAGGCGAAGTACGTAATTACACAAGACTGGTGTCATAGATGGAGAAGGGGAGAAGAGGCAACATGGACTAAAAGGATAA
>JAAAKQ030243328.1:0-11065 GCA_010016005.3 Zanna intricata | reverse complement strand
TATATTTTCTACCTTATCGTTTTTACTCAGACCTCTTGCGATGTCTTCCTCAAAATTCTTTTTTACCTCCTCTTTCTTAAGCTTCTCTAAATTCCAACGATACATCTGACACCTTAAGTAATATATCGTCAGAAATAATTTGGTATTCTTCTTCTTTTTTTAAATAAAAATAATTTATTTTTTCAAATGACACGTTGATGAGATTCAATGAACAGCAAGTGTAATGTATGAGTTTCAGCGAACGTACAGTTCGTTATTGGATTCAAAATGTATGTGTGTGAGATTACTAAAAGATACTAAAAGAGATTACTCTAATAGAGATTTATTAAAACCATAACAAGATCATTTGTCCTACCTGACGATTTAAAAAAAAGTTAATTTAAAATTAGAAAAATGTATAATTTTTTAAGTGTAGTAGATAGAAGAAGGAACCAGCGCCACTAAGAAATTATGATTGTTATAATACGCGAGTACTGATTTAGTCGGCTACCAAGTAATGGTCACGTGACCTAAAGGAACTTTAAAAACACGTTATATTAATATAATAGATTATTCAAATAATTATATTATAAGAATATTTATTAAATAAAATTATATATTTTTTGTGCACGTATAAATACTCAGATATATTATACAAACTTGTAATACGTAACAGCCGGCCTCAGTGGCGCGATTGGTAGCGTCTCGGCCTATCATCCGAAGGTCCCGGGTCGAATCCCAGTCAGGCATGGTATTTTCATATACGCTACAAATCATTCATCTCCGTTCTATAAAGAAATACCTAACGGTGGTCCCGGAGGTTTATAAAAATAAAAAAAAACCGTAACAATATGAGTTAAGTAGAAGTTAGATATAATAACTTTTTTAGACGTGAATTGATAATTGACAGAACAATGATAAAAAATAAAAAAGTAAAATTTATATATAAAATAATAATAATAGGAAAAGTTTTGTAGACTTTTTATTGATAACTGGCTTAGGAGTTATTTTATAAGTTTGTTTTAGAAAGTAAAAATTCCCGTGAAATATATTAATAGTATTAATAATAATTCGAAGTAATTAACAGTAAATAAATTAATAGTGTAATAGATCAAGAGCCTTATTAAATACGGGAAGAGATAAAATCTGGCAGAAGATTATGCCATACATTTATTTCACAAGTTGGCTATTTGTCAATCGATTTTAAAAACTAAGGTTTCATTTTTTTATAATAAAGTGCTTAACATTTAAGCATTATAAGCATCAAAGCATTATTTAAGATATAAAGGATTAAAAAATTGACTTTGCCGCCATTTTGAAATTTGTGAACGTGTTTACACCATAGTTTTTTTATTTTTTAGACAGCGTTGGTATATAAATGTGTTTACCAACTATTGTGATTCCTCAATCTGATCTTGGTACATAAAATTTTCATTAATAAACGCTAAATGTTGAACAGAAAGAAAACAAAGGGAAAATCGATTTTTTTTTTTTTTTAATTTTGACAGATCGAAACCGAAAATGTAATCTGTTTAAAGTCGTACCATTTTTCCGATCAGTTGCTGTGTTTTTTATAATTAAATTAACTTCTGAAATTTGTGTTTCATTTTAATATACACAATAACATTTTTATTTACATCAATTTTCTCAGAATTAAATTTTCTACAAATTTAACTAGAAATTTTTATTTGTTTATTGGTAAATTAACAAAGTTATTCTATTCCACAAAAAAAAAAAAAGATTCAACAAATTTTTTTCGTGTTTTATACCGTTTTTCTTAAAACCTAAGTTAGATAGAGGTCTGGGATCACTTTTATTCAATCTCTTAGATAAAAAACCGTAAGGAAGAACCAAATTTACCTCTCGATTTACCCCAAGAATTTTAGTACGGTTTGATTTCGCAGATGGAACAGAAAGCAGGGCTAAATGTTTCGGGACCCAAAACTCGCTAACGAACCGTTTTTTGACCTGTGTTTATAAGAACGATTGTTCTTATTTTTAAGTATAGAATCAACTCCCGAGATATTGCCATGCAATTTAAATTTAGAAAAAAAAAAAAAATATATATATATATAGAGAGAGAGAGAGATTAAACATTTTTGATTATAACGGGTGTTTCAAGAAGGACGCAACCCTAAGATTACGAAAGTAGAAGTTACGAATAGGTGAATTTTATTTCTACCTACATGTCAGTTGGCAACATTGTACTGAAGGTTAGCAGCTTGTAAGTGTTCTGCCCTTCCGTTCTGTCCTTCTTATGCACTAGTGCTATACCGGTGTAAATTCGTCTCTTTTATATTAATTTTGTCGTTAGTTTATTATTGAGATTTAACTATCTATAGCTTTGAGGGCTATTAAAAAATTACAATCGTATGCTTATCGCATCGGTGTCGTTTAAGAACCGAAAAAAAACGTTTACACTATCATCGTCGCTTTCGTTCTCTTGTTGATGACAACGGTTTTGAAATTTTGGATCGTATTTATTTCAGCGACGAGAGACGGTTTCACTCGGATGGATGCATTAACAGCCAAAGTCACCGAACACGGAGCGCTGAAAATCCTCACGCGTTTCACGAATGAACATTACACGCCAGTAAAATCGGTGTTTGGTGTGCGATCTTCCATCGTTGTTTAATAGAGGTTTAATTTTTTGAGAAACCTGTAGACTGTGTGGACAGTCGCAACTCATTCTTACAGTTTATTGCCCTGTTAGATTTACACAGACGAGAACGTCTGTTCCAGGAGCATAACGCAACGCATCATACCGCTAATGAAGCGCTGGGTAAGTTACAGGAATTTTTTTTGGCTATCGTTTGATATCAAAAGTGTTGTGGCCTCCCAAGATCCCCAGATCTTACACCGGTAGACGGTTTCCTTCGGGGTATTTAAAAAGTGTGGTTTTAAAAACAATCCTCATATACTCGAAGAATCGATGGTTAAAACTGAAAGTGAGATTTCTCACATTACCAAGCAAACATTACGAAACGTGTACGAACCTGCATCGTGATCAAATAAATCATTTTGAACATATATTGTAAAGTTATTAAAGGTAATTTGAATATTGTTGTAAAAGTATTTTACTAATATTAATATTTTTTTAATAAATTCACGTTTAGTTGCGTCTCTTTTTTAAATACCTGTTATTACCCGACATGATTTTGTGAATTACGTTTTTCTTTACTTAAATTAGAATTATAATCTTGCATACGTTCTTATATCATTTTAAATTTACGATTGTTTAATTGATCGCATATTATCTTAACGGTATTGTGTACGAAATAAATAAACAAGTAAAACAACTGGTTATCGCTGAACTGCTGACTGTTAATTTTCTGTGTTACGTTATACGTGCTGTTTGTACCCGCGCGTATGCGCGATTAAATTCACGATAATAATACGAGTATGTATTATTGTTAATAATGATCACCGTTGTTTATAAAATCGAAGGCACCGTATACGTTTACTTCAAATTGATAAGTTACAATCGATAAAATCCACTAAAAAATAGTAAATGTAATACCGTTTAAGTTCTACTTTAGCCGGCCTCCGTGGCTCGAGTGATAGCGTCTCGGCATTTCATCCGGAGGTCCCGGGATGGCATTTTTCAAGCACGCTACAAATCATTCATTTCATCCACTGAAGCAATACCTAACGGTGTTCCCGGTGGTTAAAAAATATTCTACTTTAAACAATTTCGAACTTTTAGAATCGAGCGCTTAATTAAAAAACTACAAAATATTAATTCTGCGCCAAAATAAAAAAAAAGCCAAAATTTAAAACGTATGAAACAAATATCTTTTTAACCTTTTAGAATTTTTTAAGCGTGTTTTTTTTTTTAATAATTTTTAGTCGTATTTAATGTACGGGTCTTAATGTACGGAGGTCTTAAAAATGCTCGTACGCAAGAATAACCGTTATCAACTTAACGATAGAATCGAATCGTCGTGATAAATTTAAGAAATAGAATTACTATTGCAGTCTCTTTTTAAATACTAGTTACGGCTATCCGAGATACGAGAACATGTATTATATTTTTTCATCTTGTGTATTCCGAATGAATTTTTTTTAAATTCGGTGCAAAAGTGTTAGGTATATAAAAATGATATCGCATTATTTCACTGTAAAAGGAATTCATTTATAAAATAAAAATAGCAACGTGGAATTCATTTCTTTTGAAGAGTAACGCTCACATAATGTTATTAAAATTTATCTTTTTCGAATTGAGAATCTTTGTCCGTAAAAGTTTTACTCGAATTTTAATAATTTAGAAAAAAAAAAAAGATAAACGTTTTTCTCTGCGATTTTAAATGTATTACGATCGATTAACTTTCAGCGAAGGATTATAACGATCGTAATATTGTCATAACATAGAATAATGTTTACGGAACAGAATCGTCTAATGTAGAAATTATTTATTAATAAAAAATTGTTTTTATGATAAAATTAATTTTAAGAAAAAAGTAAATTTTGATTTTTTTCTCGACTATAAATATTACAAATTTAAGGATTTTTTATTAGTCGAAAACGAAAGAGATTGTGTTAATATTTATTAAAAAAAAAATCAGCTTATAATTTAAAATGTGTTGATTTATTTCATTTCGTCACAAACACTATTGTCAAAAGTTTAAAATGTCAAATGAAAAACATACGGTACTATTGTTTAACTTTATGTTAGTTCGAAGGATAAGGACAACTTTATAAAAACAATTAGAAATTAAAAATAAAAAAAATTAATAATTTTCACACAAAAAAACGTAGTTTTCATATAACATGGATCGGATCACGGTGTCGTCATTTGTTTTTCATATCGCAGTTCTTTTTAAACTTTTTAAAGATGATTTCAGGCTCTATTAAAAAAACATTTGGTGGTCTCACGAACTGAAATACAACACTAATAAGAAAAATATACAGCGGCGTCGAAAGGGGAGAGGTTGAGGTTAGGTTATATTGTCAGATGTTACGTTGGTAATTTCACTTTTATAGTATTATTATTGTTACTATTATTACTACTACTATACGATATTAACTTTGTGAAATTTCACTTGATTTATTTGTGCGAAGAGAAATCATTGGACCCCCCCCCTCTGTACCCCTCTTTTTTATTATTCGTAGTTTACCCGTCTCTCAGTAACTGAACCATTAAAACTGTGCATTGCGGTATATTATTATTTTTAATTTATATTCGTTATGTATTTGCTTATTTGATTTACGTAGAATTTTTAAATTAAAACTAAAATATTTTTATTTTTTTGTGACAATTTATTATTATTTGTAGCACGATCAAAATGAACTCAAGGGCATAATAATTTACCCGGTTTAAGAAAACATCCGTAAAAGTTTTAGTTCGTTAGAAAGTATACTTTATACGATTTATATCGAGTTAAACCCGAAGGCTGATTCCAGTTACGTCTAATGCTACCGTCTACTATTATACGAAGTGTAGATATGCTGAAAACTTTTATTTAAATATAATTTATTTTATTTAATCGGTTCCTTTCTTTTTTAAAAGATCTATGAATAATCGATATATATTATCTTGAAAATCGCTTACTAATGAATTAAATTTTTTTTTTAAGTATCGTTAGTCTTTATTCAGTATATTTTATGTAGTGTTATTAAGTATTAAGACGAGTTTCGAGTTTATACAAGCTGTCTACTTGTGCGTTTAAACAGAGTGTATTCTGTATGTATACAATATAGATATATATATAATAAATTTCTGGAATATCTTCCTTTACGAAAACTTTTTAAAACTATCATCATATTTCTGAAATAGGAAAATAGGAAAAAGGTAAAGAACTTCATTTTATCCGGTTTAAGAACAGGGCTAAGAGTTTTAAACCTGATATCAGTGTTAAAAGCCTATTTATATATAGTTTTGGCTTGAAACTGAGGGGGTAGTTTGGCAACCGGGATAGTCACAAGGCGGATGTCTTCCCTTACAGGATCAGGATGGTCCTAAATGGTGAAAAAACTAACTTTCTGATAATTGAACAAAAAAAAGAAAAAAAAAGTAAAATATGCCGTACAACTGCCAAAACACAAGATAATTAATTGTATTATATTTAGGACCCCGATAGAGATCTATTAAAACCGATATTTTTAATCGCTTAGGAAATATAATTTAACAGTAATAATAATAATAATAATAATAAGATTGCTCGTTCGGGAAAGTCTTACTAAATTTTTCATTTATAACCGATTTTTTGTATGCTATTTTGGTATTCGTTTTAAATATAAAAAAAACAGCTATTTAAACTTGTTTTTCAAATGAAATAACAAGAAAAGTTTAACAAAAAATTAGTTACAAAATGTAAATTAATCAAATGTAAATAATAATCTGTAAAAAAAAAAAATTCCTAAGATGAAATAACTTCCCAAAGTCTCATAGCTAAATTTTTTTAGCGTATTTATTTTATTCATTTCGTTTTGAAAAATCTTTATATGTTACATGTTACGTGTTTTGTAGGGTTAATTACGGGATATACCCTCGTTTAGGTAAACTGAATTACAAGATTTGCATTACAAAAACCATTTTAAATGTTACGTAGTGGAAATAATTAAAGTATTCTTAATTTCCAGTAATCTTACTCTCATGATCTAAAAAATTATAACTAAACGAATTATAATTATAAAATTATAAACGAATTTTTCTGGTCCTATGTAATTTTTTGAAAGAACAAAATTTTGCTAAAAAAAGGAAGTGATTTTGAAGCACGAGATTTTGTCATATTAAAAAAAGCTTCTTACTGTTGTAACCGGTTAAATATGATGATTACTTTCCCCGGCTCTATAGCTCCTATAGCTATAACGGGAAAGCATATAGAAAAAACGTTTAAAAAATTAGTATTTTTAAGTTTTATGTCTTAAGGAGACATCAGAAAATAGATTTAAATGAATTGTATATATTCTGTGAAAAAAAAAGTTTTATTCCAGTGCTCTCAAGTCCAAAATATCTGTTTTTGTCAGACGGATGTTTGTGCGTATGTTTGTGTTGTTGGGCTGTATTCGGTCTTAGTCTTTGCGTTATTTGGCCAAACTCTAGACTATCCATCGACCGGTTTTCTTCAACTTGGTAGACCGGTACTAACTTCTTGAGTAAATAATTTATTAAATTTTTTTAAAAATTGGAAAAAGGGATGGGGGTGTTTTTGGCGAAATAAAATTTGATTGAGTATTTGTTTATGTAGTGTCTGTTCGTCCGTTTTATCCGCACCGCCCTTGAATCTTCGTTTCCTTCTTCTTTAACTTTTCCATATTTCTGTTTCTACACAGAGTTCTCGGCTGAATTTCAGTCTGAATTCTTCTGTTGTTTTCTCGGGGCCTAGGATTATTCTCGAAGTTTTTTTCACTGTTTTCTTTAACTTACAGGCAGATAAGTTGTAAGTTTTTAGTTCCGTATAGTTCAACGGTTCCTTCTCGCGGTTTTATAAAAGAAAAATACTTCGTTTTTTCTTTTTCGACCGCGTTCCAATCTTCATTTTCTTTTCAGTTTTCTCTTTGCCTGATATTCTGTTGTTCTTTGAGCTTACCGTTTTCTCTTTCTTTCGTTCATTTTTTAGGACCGTTATGTTTTTTCTTTTTTTTCCGTGAAAACTCCTATATCGATTAGATTTTCTCTTTATAAACTTTTCTGCCTGATATTTCATTTTTGGAGATGTTCTAGTTTTTAGATCGATTTTAACCTCCTTCTTCCGATTAATTTCAATTTTCCTTTTATAAAAGTAATGAAATATTTGTACTGTATAACGATTAATCTAAAAAGGCGGCGTCTAAAGAAAATTAATGTACGTTTTGTTTATTGTTGTTATTAAATTTTCTGCATGTCGGTCGGTAAATTTTTCGTTATGGCCAAGTCAATAATTGCCGTTTTCATAAACCGGGTTTAAAAATAAACAAATACTTTTTATTTTATAATTTTGTTTTTAAGAAAAAAGTATTTTATTAAACTCATCGGAAAAAATATTGTGCAAATAATTTATTTTACTATTTATTTTTTCTAAAAAAATAGTAAAATTGTTATAATATTACATAATTTATTTTTTACTATTATCATCATCATCGTTGTTATAATCAGATGACAAATTATAATAAGACAAGCGTAATAATGACGTGTAATTATTTAAATTATTTATTTTCGATTAGCGTTTTGTCTTTTACATCCTGTGCATTGTATGTGTGGTTTATATCTTTATTTTTTAAATAAATAAAGTAAATAAGAAATATTATTGTGTGTAACCTTGAAACTTGTTCCTTTTTCCCTTTTGAACACTTATTTGCAACTATATACATTGTAATAAATGAATAAAAAGTAATTATAAAACGTATGTACGATTATATCTATTATAAGTGACATTGAAATGTCAAAAGTGTATTTTTATATATTGTATTTTTAACGTATTATGTTAAAAATATCAATTATAATTAGAGTAAATTGTAATCGATGTTTTCGTGTGGTTTTTTTTTTTTTTTTTTTGTTTCACCTTCGGAAGCACCGTTAGGTTATATCTTCAGAGGATGAGATGAACGAATTGTAGCATGTGTGAAAAATGCCATGCCTGACCGAGATTCGAACCCGGGACCTCAGGATGAAAAGCCGAGACGCTACCACTCGGCTATGGAGAGGCCGGCTTTTGTAGTGTTAGTGTGTAAAATAATTACGCGTAATTGTTATAATTTATATACGAGTTATAAAATAGTGGTAATAAATAAACAGTATTATTATAAATGCGCAGTGAAAAAGGAATTTTGAGAAAAAACTTTAAACAAGCAAGCGGGTTTAAATTTTTATTGTTTGAATTACGTATGTAATTTATCTGATTTTATTATTATTATTATAATATGATGTTACCTAAAGTAGTATAATGTTATAATTTTAAACTACATCTTCATTATTGTGATATTTTTTATTGGTAATTATGTATCAGTTTGCTTCACGTAGCTGTAATTTAAAAGTTATTCTTTTATCGGTTGTTTTTTCTTTCCGCATCGTCGAATGCTTGAAATAGAAAATTTACTTTAAATCTGGTAATCTCTTATTATAAATATCTTCTTTTTTTTTTAAGCGGATACTTTATTGACCGGTTTAAAGCAGCTATAATTAATTTTTCTTTTCTGTTCTAATCTGATCTTATATTTAAATTCTGCATTGTTACGTGTTTGCTTTATTGTATTATTTTCTATTTTAAAATCAGTTTAACCGGAATTTCATAAAATTATACTTAGGGAGTTTTACTTAGTCTAGTTATTCTATGTTCTCTTTGATATTTCCTTTTGTTTATTTAATAAAATTCCTTTCCAGGAATTCCTTTATTTTTAAATAAAATGATATTAAAAAAGTTTTATTTTTCTTTCTTTTCCTAGTCTTTCTAATGGGTATCGTATTAGTTTTTTAATATTATATTTGTTATATGCTTAACAGTGGTAAATAATTCTTGTTTTCGTAAAATAGTAAATTTCATAATATTTTTTCTTATAATTATCGAATAGAGTGTTTCTGTCGGTTGTATTTATCGATAGTGTGTCGATTATATCGATAGTGCAGCTAGTTTATTTTTATAAATAACATTGTTATTTTTTATATTAATACTGCGGATGTGATTTTTTTTTTAATTTTTAATTGTTTGTGTTATAAAATTTTCAATTTTTTTAAAATTTATTATTTATTATAAAAGATAGATTTAATTTCAATTTATTTGATCTTCAAGGAAACAAGACGATTTTTGTTAAGTTATGTTTATAAGTTTATCGAAAAAATAAATAATTTTTATTTAGAAAGTAATAAAAAATAAAACTGTGATATCTGGCAGACTGGAAACGGCTTCTGAAATTTCACAAACACTAAATAATATTTTTGAAGTCTTAGAAAAATAAAATTATTTTTAAAAGACACACTGAAAAGTAAAAAAAAAAAAAAAAAAAAAAAAATATTTTTAGTTCTTCAAATGGAGAGTTTTTGAATTGGGCACCAGATTAAAATAAAAATAAATAAATATTGCCAGCTCTTATTATTGCTTAGAAGCACCGTATAAAAATACTTGTATTTTCACATTCATACATATCATCCTCATTCATCTTCTGAAGTAATACCTTACGGTAGTTCCGGAGGCTAAACAGATAAAGAGAGAGAGAAACGGATTTGCCAATTAAGAAGAAAGTCCTAGAAAATATAATAATAGAAGGAATCCAGAAGAGTATTAAAAGAATCCTTTTTCTAAGGATTACCGTTTATCAATCTTTCGTTGTAATACAGGCAGTATTACAACGTTCAGCTGACACACCTACAACAGATTTGTTCCATGAGAAGAATTACCGGACCAGAGTAGGAATTCGTGGGAAAATGTAAGGACTCGGACTATGATTCTCATCCTTCAACTCGGGTCTGGTTCTGCAGGTCAAGAGGATAGGAGTATAAATACTCAGAAAAGATGGGTTAAGATCAGTTTTGAAGAAACGAGGATAGGCGTGTTGCTGGTTTAGTTCGATGCGATTGTAAGACGGTGTTATATGTCAACGTGCAGTACTGCAGGGTATAGGGTAGTATTCGACGTTATGTCACAAGCATTCCAGTGTGGTCAGTGGGGGAATGCAGCAGGTTAATTGTTGAGTTACTATAGACGATTAGTGAAAGGAATAATGTATTGAGTTCATTCATAACTATATGGTAGTTTTATTTGTGAATAGTTCAAAGGTATGTGCACAAAATAGAATTCAATGAACTTTAGACTAATCTTATCTTCCAAGTAATACAATACCAGTTGTTAAAGATGTAAATATTAGAGGTCATTATAGTGTTATTTGTCAGTGGAACTGAATTCAGGCCTTACTTTAAATGCTATTTTGTATATAATCATTGTTTATTACTATTATTGACGTTTATTATTATTATTACTTCACAGTCTTCTTCAACCGGAAAATATACCCGCCGGTCCCAAAGAGGCAAGGCAAAGGATTAAAACTATTTTATTTTAACACAGTTATTCTATAACACTACTTTAACACAATTATGTAGATACAGCTTCTTCTTCTATAGCAACCGCAGATGGAACGCGTCAGTCATCATCCATCAAGACCGGAGGTTATATAC
>JAAAKQ030243317.1:0-11065 GCA_010016005.3 Zanna intricata | reverse complement strand
GGATGAAAGACCGAGACGCTACCACTCGGCCACGGAAGCTGGCTTGAAAAGTACTGCAGAATTGTTTATTAGTCCGAATAAAATGATTAATCTTAGGTTATCATCTCGAAACGATTTGATTTCTTCTAGTGTTATGCGAAGTACAATCAACTCTGAGAATTGAGTATTGAGTGACGAGTAATTCGAGAGCGTATCGGTTATTACCTTTCAGAAATAAAATAATTCATAAATTAAAATTACGTCATAGCTAAAGCATAAATTTATTAAAATAATGAATGAATGAATGAATATAAGTGTGACAAGTTGTTTCAGTACGTTAAAACATCTTTTATTTTTAAATGGTTTTAATTGCTTATTCTAGAATTGTTTAAATACTCCGTTGAGGTACGCGTAAGATTATTTTCTTGTTGAGGACCGCGGATTACTGCACCTTAAAAAAATTCAACCGATAAAATAATAAATCTATTTTCCCTGAACATAAAGATTACAGGTTTATACTTTTCATTCGTACTGATTCATAATATATACTTATGCACCGATCTGAGTAAAATATTTATTTATAAAATTACGTTTAATATTTTTGAAACATAGTCGTCAGACTTTAACATATTCATGTAACAATTTGTTTCTATGATACGATTTTATAAGTTTATTTTCATATAAAATTTGTACCGTTCATTTCTTTTTTATAACGATTCCAACGATGTCAGGTAAAATAGAATCACAGCCCGCCCCGAAATGTGTTTCCTATATCCCCACCCGATTAAAAGAAATTAATTTTCATTAAAATATTTGATATCATAATCGATTTGAAAAATTTTCCTCAAAACATACGTATAAAAATTTTCTCCAGAAGAATATAAAAGTGAAAGTTTATGTTTGTTAAGACTTAAGCTACTTTTCCTATTATGTAATTTAAACTTTCGCATGCGTATATATAAAAAGATACGAATATACTAGCGTAATTTGATTTAATTTGTAAAATATTGCATGATGCAAAAGTTATGCTTATTTTTGCATGAGTAGATTTAGAGCGATTTATACATACATACTGTATATTCGTATGTATAATATTTTAAATGTTATTTGTTTTTGTTATTATACTAATACATTATATATATATTTAAGTTTTATTTTCATTTTAGTGGTTTAATTATTTACCTTAAATTAATAAAAACAAATAAAACAAAAATAATTTAAATAATTTTAATCCATCGGGTTGGTCTAGTTATAAACTCGTCGTCGTAAACCGCTTACTTCGAAGTTGAAATTCTCAGGTCTTAAATCCTAGTAAAGGTAGTTACTTTTATTCGGATTTGAATACTAGATTGAGGATATCGGTATTATTTGGTGGTTGGGTTTCAATTAACTACACGTCTCAGGAGTAGTCGACTTGAGTTTGTTCAAGACAAGTTTACCGGTACAATTACACTACATTGATAAGTCGCTAATGACTTTTTAATTGTTGATCCCACTATAAATAAAAGTATTAAAAAAATGTTAAGTTTATTTTTAAATTTATTTATTTATTATAATCTTTTCTTGTGCTTATTAGTTTGGCTAGAATTTTTTAATTAAAAATAATACTTCCAATATTTATATAATTTTTTTAATGGCAGTAATGTCTTTGAACGTCACATTCCATTTTTATTAAATATTAGTTTTTATATAAGTAAATTTTCTTATACTGGTATTTAAATTTTGTATTTAAAAATTTTTAAAATAATATGTATTTTTATTTATAAAAATGTACTTTAAAAAATGTATGTGCTTATTGTATTTGATTTGTTTTTTACAGCACGTTATTTTTTTGCTTGATGTTTGATTCTTTGTTGCTTTTTATTATGTTAAACTTTTTTTTCTAAAAATTAAATTAAATTTTTTTTTTTTTCAGGGTTGACCCGTGCCCCAATGTACCCGTTTACGACGGGCCAATACCCTTACCCTATGCTGAGTCCAGAGATGTCACAAGTTGCTGCATCCTGGTAATTTTTTATTTTAATTTTAAATTATATGTCAACGAATTATATAATTTATAAATTTAATTATTATATAGATTATAAAATTATTGGTTGATGGGAGGGTTTCAAATGGTTTTTTTTCTATTTTTTTTTATTGGAATTATTTAGCTAAGCTAAATAATTATAAAGCCTATTTACGTAGCAATCAGTATTAAGGAGATTGCTGATAATTTTTTTTAATCTACAAGTAGTAAATCCTTGTAAAATATCCTTGTTAAATATTTGTAATTAATAGATAAGTATGGTTTAATAAGTTTTAATATAATACGTTTTGACTGATTTTATAATAAAATTCGAAATGATGACCCTATATTTGAATAATCTAATCGTTACAAGTAACTTTTCTGGCCCCTCAGGTTTCTGTTGAGTTCAAGACAAATATTTGTATTGGACTAGTTACAAACAAATAATAACAACACTGTGAGTAATAGAAAACGAGGAGGACATTACGGTCAATTTGTCCCGTTTAAGAGGTCTTCGCGGTCAATTTGATGCGGTGTTCTGCCCCTGTTTTCACGCCAAATCGGCTTTTCTTGTTTGCGGCTGTCCTCGTCTTCGTTTTTCTCTTTTCGACTCGGCTGCACGGATTATTCCCCTACAGATTTATTTTTTCTTTTGCTTCTTCTTCTTCTTTTACCGTCACTCTTAAACCATGATTCAACTTCGTTCTACATCTTTTTCTTTCTTTCGCCCTAAATTCTCACTAGGATTACAAATCCCATTCCCTCGTTTTGTATTTCCTGTTCATTTCTCTATTCAAAGAGAACTTTTATCCTAAACCTTTCTTTTTCTTATATACTTCATACTCATGCTTGCAAATCCCGACTTTATTTACCATATGCAAAACATATTCTAAGCGTTTTCTTATTTGTTTTTTTTTTTATCTTCCTTCGACATGATTCAATCAAATCTTCCACACGATGAAAATAGTTAAAATAAGCGTTGAATTTTTTTTTTAAATTTGTTGTTTTTAAAAATGATCTTTTTTTTAATAGTAAGTGTAGTGGAAGAGAACCATTTAATAAAAATTGTTTATTTTTTCTTTTTTAGTTGATCCCATTTGTTTTTTGTTAAACAATTATTTGTAAAAGTAAAATTAATAAATAAACAAAAACAAGTAAAGAAATTAAAACCAAAATTTATGAAATCCTTCAGAATTTTCTTATACTTATGAATTCAACAAATTCCTCTTTTATAAATATTGAATAATGTTTATTGTTTTTTATTATTTTGTTTTATTGGTGTAGAATATTGTTCAAATAAGAAATTATGATGCCTGATGATATTTATTTATAACCTTTGTGGTCGAGTTTGAGAATAATCATCTCGAAAATTAACTTTTAGAATAGATTTTCAATAAAATCTATTTGTGTATGTTATTACACATATAAACATATAGCATGTTTAATTTTCTATTTATTGATCACTTGTTAAAACTTTGCAGAACTAGAAAATTAATATTACATTCTGGTTGCGATAAAAAAAAGGGTGTATGGTTCCAAATTTTTTTTTTGGGTATAAGATTGAATGGATATCTTGTGGGTATAGAATTTAATTACAAAAAAAATCTTGCATCATTTGTTTAATTTCATTTAAATTGGAACACTGGCTTTTAAATGAAAAATAAATTGGCTGAGAAATGAAATCTAAAAATGACCTAAACCATTTTTATAAATGACGTACTTTTAAATAAGAACCTTTAAAACTAAAACTTTGAATTTTCAGATGTATACTTTAATTTGTTTAATGTAGATAAAGTTTGTAATCAAATACTTAGCTGTAGAGAATAAGTATTTTGATTTCAATGAAACAAAAAGTGTTGTGATAATCTGCTACTAAATGCCATTTGCTTTTAGTTGCTTATAATGTTGATTAAATTATTTCAAAGAAATAGATCAGTGTCAATTTACTTCAGTGATTTTAGAATATCTCTTTATTAAGAAAGGTGATTACTGTGGGCATCTTTTCTTTTTTAATAATTATCATTCTTTTACATTGTTTATTATATATCCTTAAATTATTTTAAATGTAAGCAGCCTATTTTCCTCACTTTGTTGTCATAATTTATTGAAATGATATGGTCCTTTTTTAGATTTATATAATCTTTGTGTTTTGTTACAGGCACACACCCAGCATGTATCCGATCTCATCAGCTAGTGCGGGTTTCCGCAGCCCCTATCCCACCTCACTGCCCATCTCAAGCTCCAGTTTGACCAGGTGTGTATTTAGCATGTCTCTCACATATATATATATATATACTAATTTATTTAAACTAAACTTTTTGTAGTCCATACTTCCTCTGCACATTAAATTTAGCTCTATATGTAATATAATTTTTTTTTTCAGCCACTCTGCAATGTAGAGAATCAAAAGAATCACTCTTACCATTATGTTTTTTTCATAATAGCGTTTACAGGCCCAATCCCATCTTCAGTAATATGTTTTAAAATACTTTTTTATTTACATTTACACAAAATATAAAATTTTTTATTGATTAAAATAAAATTACGATAGGCTTGGAGCCATAAAAGCGCTATTATGAAAAGAAAAAAAATAAAGGTAAGAGTGTTTCTTTTGATGTTTGTTTCTTGAAGGTGGAAATCTTTTTTATCCCTTATTTAACACCAGTGAAATTTACCTCTGCCTTCTGGCATGTTGAAAGAGCTTCTTTTTTGTTATTTTGTTTTCAGACTTCTTTATCTTTATTTTGTAATGTTCATGACAAACAGGGAAGGAGATAATCATTTGGTATTGATATGAAGACCAATAGAACATGTTTTAAAATGGTAAATTTAATTTAATGTAAACAAATATGTCATGTAGATTATATGTAAGTCAACCGAGCTGTGTCTTTTACTTGTTCAGTCACTTGTTAGCCATTTATGTTTTGGAGTAGCATCTTAGTGATTTATGAAACAACTTGTATTAAATTCCTATTCAATAAGAACTTATTGGAGCAGAGTTATATTTTCTTTGCATCTGATTTTTATGTAGATCATTAGCATTTCCTGTATTCTTCATAACACATCCAAACTGTTCTACTATGGATATTTAATTTAGGGGGTCACACCTGCGTAAAGCACTAACTAAAGTTGTTTTTCTTATTTAAACTAAATTTTTTGTTTTTTAAGTTGCGTACATTTTAGTCTCATCTGTAGTATAGTATTTTGTTAATTATAATGTTTGGGCAGTTAGTGATCCAGTCTGATTGTTCACTTTTAAAAAAGAAATTATTGTATTTTTATTTTTAAGATTCTAATCGAAGGCTTATGTTCATTGAACTAATTTACAGAAAATGTTATTTTTTAATAAATTGTTAAAATTTACTTTTTCTTTTTTCTTTCTGGATTATAAGGTATAATTTTTTATCAAAAAGAAGAGGTTGATTATACAACATACCTGTTATTATTTATAGCTGAAAAGGTAAAAAATAAAATTGTGTTTAAAACACATCAGTTAATAAAATTCTATGATTTTATTTATTTATTTTTATTTTCTTTATTAAATGAATATAATGATTTTGATATTTTCCCTAAATTAACTATAACATGAATCACAGCTACATAAATATGTATAAATTTTTTGTTTACAGCGATTTGTACAGGTTTTCCCCAAGCGGTCTGATGGCACCCCATCCTGGACTGAGTCCCCATTCGCATCCTTCCCTCGCTTCGCACCCGGCCATCGTTACCCCCGGACCGAAACAAGACCTCTCCCAGGCACCCGATCACAATCACAGGTAAGTTTTGGTAATTTATCAGAATTATTATAATTGATCAATATCTTAATCTCTTAACATTTCTGAGACTGTCGGTTATACACCACAAATCACTTGTTATCTAAACTTCTTCAAAAATAAATTTATTGTTTAAATTTATGTAACAATATGTATTTTTTTACCATGTTAAGAATCATGCTTTTTTAATCATATGATTATTGTCTAAGCACATTCACACTTTCCTTATTTAAATATAGTTTTTTTTATTTATTTTTTCTTATTACATCCAACCCATTGCAGAATTGATCTTTCAATCTTTTGTAGCAAACTATCCAATTTTCCAACTCTCTTCTCTCACTACATCATTATTTATTCCATCTTTCAGTGTTTTTCTTAAAATTCTATTGAATTTCATCCCCATTTTTTCCACTCTGTTCTCAATCTTTCTTTCTCCAATTAATTTTTACATATATAATATGATGTATATTTCAAGTATCATTCAGTATGTACATCATATGACTTTCTTATTGACTAATTAACTATAACTTATCAGAAAACTTATTATCTGAAAAAAGACATCTTCAGGAATCTGAAGATGTCTTTTTGTTAGGAATCTGCCTTCATTTCTAGTTTTAGGTAGCTTTCATAAGAAAGCTATCTATTGTAATGGATTCGACTTCTGGGAAAATTTCAACATATCTTCACATTTCACATCCCTCTGTACCCCAAAACAACCATCAGTTCAAAAGTTTATGTGTACATTTATATATATATTTATTTTTTTTCTTTTCACTTTCTTGTGTACAGACAACTGCCATAAGTTTGTGCCAGTCACCTTCAAATTAATACATAAAATATAACAACCTAAAATCTCGGTTGAGTTTATTAATGGGCAGAATCGGACCATGTTGGTGGAAATGGGAAAGGTGATTTGAAAAAATAAATATTGCCAAAATATTGCTATAACTTTCTTATGAAGTAGAATATCAAATTCATTTAAAGTTCTTACTATTCTTTGGATAAGAGCCCAAAACTTATCTAAGTGAAGTTTCTTGATATCACCAATAATTAGCACAGGGGGTAGAAAAAATAGGGTTTCAAAGACAAAAAAATCATACCTCCCCTAATAGGCACAGTATCAAATTGGTTTAAAGTGGTCATCAGTCCTCTAAACATCACCTAAAACCTTTGCTAGAAACAATTTTTTATGTGACCTACCCTTATGGCGGGGGATGACCAAAATATTGCTGGAATTGTAAGAAGCTTGCCATATGCTAAATATGTGAAACTTTTTTTACATGCAACCATTGTCGTATTGAGTAAATTTGAAGTTTATCTTAACTTTAAAGTGGAAATCTTTTTTATCCCTTAGTTAGCACTGGTGAAATCTACCTCTGCCTTCCGGCATGCTGAAAGGGATTTTTACATCTTGTGAAGGACAGATTCTGCTAACATTTGAATTCTTGTATTCTTTTTAATTGTTTTTTAATCATTATTTTATACCTTTGTGTAGTTTCCCAAATCTTTCTTTTTTACTATCACTTAGTTCTTCTCCAATTAAATTCTTTCTTTACCAAACTAATGTTATCATTTTATGTAATCATTTAAAGTATTTTCTACCTACTTCTCTACATCACTGCAGTTGACCAAATAGTCTATTAGCATACTATTTATCATTCCCTTCTTCTCTTTTTCTTCTGTATATTTTTTTTATATTATTGTTTTTTTGTTAACATTCTGATTTATTTCCAAAGTTTGATGTTAATTTTTTTTTATAATCTTATTAAATAAACATTATCAGTATAAAAAATAAGCATGATATTATCTCTGTTTAAGAAAATGTTTTAAAATAATTTCTCATTGTACTTCTTAAAATATTATTATTCTCAAAATTCTTAAAGATTATTCTAATGAAAAAAGTACTTTAAATAATTGGTAATTGCCGGAGGTTTTTGGAATATAGTTGTATTCTAAAAACAACTTGGGTGGTTTTGTTTTTTATTGATTGTGGGTTTTATAACTGCGGTATAAATTTAAATGTGTACTGACAGTTTTTACACAATAATGAAACCGATCGATAATAAAATTATGAACTTAAATAATATCTTCTTTAAATTGAGTCAAGGTAATTCTTACGCTAGATTTGTATTTACTGTAACTTCATTGAAATTTGAATATAAATATATTTATATATAATATGAACGTTTTCATACATAAAAAAACATTTAAATGTTAATCAATTTATTTTTTTATCGTAAGCCCTGATGTATAGAGTTATCTGAGAAGTAGCGGAGAGAAAACATGTTTGTATCGCTCAAAATTAATTTCAGTTACCGGCCGTATATAGCTTACTGTTTACTGTATCGAGTACAGTATTGTTGATAAAAGGGGTAGGAGAATGTGACCTGGCTCGGCATTTGAAAATAATTTTTTCTCTTTGATCTCACTTCCCTGCATTCATCTATTTTTTATCTATATTGAAAGGTTTTTTCTTTTCCTTTACCAGTTATTTTTTTAAAAGTGAATAAAATTTTTAACTTTAAAATTTTTATGATGTATTGCACTAATGCCATTTATCATTTATGTTTTTTTTAATTTGATTTTTTGTTTACATTTAATATTATTTTACACTGAATGGTGATGTGCCATCAACTTATTTTGAATTTATTCTTTTTTTTTATTGATATTTTAATTGGAAAGGTTTTTGAAATTTAAAAAGTGCCTTGAAAAAGTATTTTTATTTACATACTATGAACATTTTTACATGGTATTGTTTAGTATATTATTCACTCTTTTTTTCTACTAAACTTTTTTCCCCCATACATTGTTTTTATTATATTAATATGTTTCTAGTTTTGAAATAATCCGTTCTTGTAATTCTCAATGATATTTTTTTAAAATCCTTTATAGTAGTCTGAATTAGTAACCACACTAGAATTATCGTACTTGATTTTTAAAGGATGTAATCTCATTAAAAAGGATATAATACTTAAATTAATATAAAAATCAGTTTAGTTTAAATTTATATTACATTGATGCCAACTTTTAATTAATTTTTTTTTTTAAATCATTAAAACCATTTATAAATATCATTGATATACTTTATGCAACTCACACGTTATTTAAGTCCGTCCAACCCTTTAGGGTCTAATAATGATCAATAATTTTTATCTTACGCTTTAATTTTCTATTTATTATTTCCTTTACTTTATTTTAAAATTATATTATCTTGCAATAGACTGGAAGCTCATTTACAATTTGTCAGTCAGATATGTAAAATTTTTGATACCAGCCCATCTGAGACAATACAAGACTACACTTCATTTATACTCATACATATCATCCTTACTCATCCTACGAAGAAATAACATATGGTGGTTCTGGAGGTTAAATAGAAAAAGAAAAAAAAAAGAAGAAAGATTTCATGAGAAAACTATTTATTGTAATGGGTACCATGATTCGACTTAGGAAAAATTCTGATGTATCTGCATGTTCACATCCCCTAAACCCCCCAAAAAGCTCCATCAGTTCAAAAGGTTATGTATACATTTATATATATATTTCACTTTCTTGTGGACACATAATTGCCATAATTTTGCACCAATCACTTTCAAATTGATACATAAAATATAACGAATCTTAGTCTTGTTCATTAATGGGCAAAGTCAGACCACAGGGCTGATTGTTGAAAATAAAATATCACTATAATGTTCTTATTAAGTATTTGTTTAAAGTTCTTATAGTTCTTTGGATAAGGACCTAAAACTTATCTAAGTTAAGTTTTTTGATCTCACCACCATCGGTCCTGAGGTGGAAAAAATGGAGTTTCGAGTACAAAAAATAAATCACACCTCCATTAATAGGCACAGTATCAAATGAGTTTAAGGTGGTCGTCAGTCCTCTAACATTATCTAAAACTTTTGTCTGTAACAATTTGTGATATAAGCAACCCTTATAGAAAGGGATGACCAAAATGTTGCTGGAATTGTAAGAAGATGGGGCTTGTCGTATGCAAAACATGTGAAACTTTTTTCACATGTAATCATTGTTGTATTAAGTAAATTTGAATCTTGTCTTAACTTTAAGGTGGAAATCTCCTACTTTAGCACCAGTGAAATCTAATTCCGCCTTCCAGCATGCCAAAAGGGATATTTTTATGCATTATAGACATAATGAAGACTGTACAAATTGTGTAGAGTGACAAATTAATGTATCTCTTTCTGTCATAAACAATGTTATTTTAATTGCGTTACATTAACAGTGTGTTAAAGATCTTTGAAAGATCTACCAGTTTAAATCAAAGATATTTAATAAGTAATTAAATAATGATAATTTATACTGATTTATGATCAATTTAAGAATGCATTGTTATTAGGTATAAAAGATGTTTTTGTGGGTGTTAAGTACTACTCTATTATTATTTGTTTAGGTAATAAAATATAATTATTTTTCTAATTTATATTTCTTCTTTGATAATAGAATTTTATAACTGTTTTTTATTTTTTATTTATTGTTTTATAATACTAATAGTCAATTAATTGTTACATCAGTATTGTATTCATTTCAGTGTGGTATTGAACTCTTAAATGTATGAATCGTTATACTTTTTTGGAATGTTTTTACTTCCTTGTATGAAGTAAAGAAAGTACTGTGATCACAAAAAATTTCGGTTTTCAGATTTCAACAGAAACATCCATTTTGACCATCCCTTAATCAATTTTGTCTAGTTCTGATGTGACATCTGTAAGTACGTATGTATATCACAAAACACAAAAATGAGTAGCTGTAGGATGTTGAAATTTTGGATTTAGGACATTTGTAACATCTAGTTGTGCACCTTCCCTTTTATTTGGAATCGACTGAACCAAAAGTGCCCAATAAAGCATAAAATAAAAAATAAAAATTTGAATTTTTTATTTTTTCTTAATTGCAGTAATAAGCCCTCAATGAGAGCTTTTCAATAATATATCATAAGTGGTACTTATTTTCCTTGGTTCCAGAGTTGTAGCCAAATAAAATTTTAATTAATAAAATATTTGGATCTTACAAGACAAAGAAAGGCACATCAGTTTGAATCAGACTCCATCTACTTTTTTTTTTCTAGCTTTTATTGTTTTTAATTTAAATATATTGATTTATTAATAATTATTAACCTCTGATTGAAAAAAAGTTTTACGATAAATAATAATTCAATAATAACAATAAAATATATACATACTGTATGTATATATTTTATATATAAAATTATTTGTATATACAGAGTGTATCAAAACTGCACGGCAATCTCTCGGAAACGGATTCTATATCTAAAAATAAGAAAAAAGTT
>JAAAKQ030243316.1:7041-21534 GCA_010016005.3 Zanna intricata | reverse complement strand
ATATATATATATATATATATAATCACAGTAAGGCATGAAATCTTTTCATATGCTATCAACTTCACCGGCATCATAACCGAAGCTGGTGATAAAATATATATAAAACGGGAATATTTAAATTCTACTTAAAATTTTTTTTAAATTTATTAAAATTTTATTTATTTTAAATCTAAAATTATTTGGGTGTTATGATAGGTAATCAATTACAATAGTAGATAATAAATAAATATTTCATCACACATTCAGAAATAGTTGACCAGAGTCTACAAGACTACATGTTATACATTCAATATTATCCTCATCTCATTGGGCCTGGGGATTTGGTTACTGTACACTAATTGAACAGATTGAATGTACACATTGTTATATGTATGTATGCAAATGAAGATGCGAAAGATATCAGTAAAAAAGTAATAACATAAAATAAATACCAACTAGTGAGAACATAGTTAAAGTTTTTAAATATTATACGTTACTTTGAGTAATGTATAACCTTCGAAATGGATTAACCTCAATTAAATAGTATTATTTTCTTTTAATTTTATAAGAACACGTAAATGTTCTTCTAATGTTTATAATAGCTGGTTTTACTTTCTTTTTTTTTATATTGTTTATATTATTATTTCTTATTAAAAATCATTATTTTTAAGAGGAGATGTGCATTAGTTTCCAGACTTTTATCTATTTGTAAACTTTTAATGATCATCATACTTTAACTGTCTATAAAAAATCTTTTATATATAATCTTGTTTTTTTTTCAAAAAAATTAGATTTAAAACAATTCTTCTAATCTAAAACAGAAAATTGCATACCTTTACCTATACTATAATAATAATGATTCTATTTTAACTTATGAAACAAAGGAATGTAATTAAAATATAAACGAAAAGAATATTCTTTTATAATATACTTAAAATTATACTTACATCTTCGGTTTTCTCTAAATTTGTTTTTTAATTTTGGTGACTAGAGTGTTTTTTCTATAAAATAATCCACTATCATTAAAATAAAAAAAGAGGTAATTTAAATTTTATTATGATAAAAGTAATTACACAACTATATTAATATAGCTTTGTTATTATTATAATAATTGACTAATTTATTTTTTTATCGAACTTATAGAACTCTGAATTTTTATGTATCAAACCAAACATGTAAAATCTTCTTTTTCCAAAACATTTTCCGTAAATTTTGCGCAAATTAAAATAAATTTTAATTTGGTATATATGTAGTTTTCGAAAATTCAAATAATTCATAAACATATTAATCAATGTGATAATTAAATTTTTAAAATAACAACCACAAAACACAGTAACAGAAAAACCTACAAAAAATTAATACCAGTAGTAGACTTTTGCAAAATCCCACATCATAAGTCGGTACATAACATTATAATTACATCAACAAATAACAAAAAAGAAAAAAAAAACTTAAAAAATTAAGTTGACTTTTATGTTGTTATTATGTAATTATTTAAACAGAACATTACTCAATTCAACAAAAATATATTTAACCTATTGCCTTGTTGAAAAGCGTTGAGGATTATCCCCAATCTTATAATGCTTTTAAACAATATAATTAAAAAATAAAATTTGTATAAAATTAATGGCCATTAAAAAACAAATAAATAAATAACCTTTCAATCTTAGCTGTAGAAGAGAATTTAAAAAGAAAAAAAAATTATTCCAGTTTAACAATATATTTTCATAAGGCCAAAATAAAATCTTCATATAACTATTTTTCAAAAATAGTTAACTATTTTAACTATTTTTATATAACATTTTTTTTTATTTAAATATTTTTCTTTAATTAACCAATTACTACTATCATTTTCAAATTTATTATCGTTTAACCGTCACTATTAACCAAGTCTTTCTTAATAGAAAGGTTTTTCTATTGTAAGGTAAATTTAAGTCATTGTCCGTATATCCGTATAATTAATTTTCTCTTTATTTTGATTTTAGATCAATCTCGTTCCTGAAGTACAAAGTAAAAAAAAAAAAAAAATTATACATATAAATAAATATATATATATATATATATATATATATACACACATTGAAAGAGAGAGAGAGAGAGAGTGAGGGAGAGATACTTTAAATTCAATAAAATTAGGTTTACTTGTTCTAATTAGTTGATTTTTATTTCTGAATACTTTGTCCTTCAGCTTTAAATTTTACAATCGTGAAGAAACACTATCAAAAAAATATGACTATTGAAAATATAAAGCCCAAGCCCGTAAAATTTTATTGTTAATTTATTTTACAACACAGTCTTCTGGTAACTGCTAATAAATCAACCAATTAAATTGTTAAAAAAACAACAGATTTAGTATTTGTTTTTTTTAATTATTATTATTATTATATTTCATTTACTAATTAAAAAAAAAAAAACGAATATATTCTAAAATATTATTCTGAGTGTAATCTTAATAAATTAGATTTGTTTTATTGCATTTTTATAAACAGTTAATAAAAAAATAATTTTTATTATTTGAATAGAATTTTTTACAAAATTATATTTAATATATTTTCACAATTTTCATAAAAATTAAATAGTAAGAAAATGTATTAAATTTAATTGAATTGATTTATTTTTATAGTCAAAATGATGTTTTCATTTCATTTATATTACTCTAAAAATCAATAAATTTTTAAACATTGATAATTAATTTTGCGTCATGTTTTAAAGACTTTTTATTTTTCGTATAATTTAAAAAAATATATATTTTGATTTCAGAGAAAGTTCAATTGTTTTAAAAAGTATATATTTATTATATTTTAATACATAGTAAATTTAATGTTAAATAGAGTACTTAATTAAAATATTTATAAAATTGTTTATACATTTTTTTAATGTTATATTACAAAATTTAAGAGATCCTACAAGAGAGCTTAGTTTTAGCCAACGCTGTAGTGATTTGAAGCGATTTCTCATCATGACAAGGTATTCGAAACTAAGATAAAAATATATTTCTCAAACTATGATAAAACACCTTCACGTTAGTAGTTTTTCTTTAAAAAATAAAAGACTATAATATATAAGAACCATAGACGTTGCAAAAATGTAGGTATTTTCTTTGATTATGTTCGTACATAGGTAAATAAATTTATCTTTAAATAATAAACTATACTTTATAAATTATGTGGCAATTTTTATTTTATTTTGTAAAAATTTTAATACAATAAAAAAATATTATTTATTTTTAACCTTTGTTGTGATTTGGTGATGATAAATTTCCACGTGATGATTGGCCGATGTGTTCGGAGGAAGCCGAAAGCGCGGCAAGCAGTAATAGGGCGCGTCGTGCGTCCATGAGGTGTACAACATCCCGACTGAGCGTTGCGACGCCGCTGATTTTCTATACTCATAGTAAAAGAGAGAGATAGTGTGAGAAAGAGAAAGATAGAGATAAAATCGGCGCCTGCGCTCTTAACATCCACGCGGATTAAGTGCCTGCCTGCCTGCCTGCCAGCCTTCCAACCCGATTCAAACAAACGACAAACTCACACTGAAATCAGTAGAAAAGCTTTACGCACGTAAACGTCACTACTGTTTGAATATAAATTTTGTAAAATCTTATTTTAACAAGAATAGTTGACTGTTTTGTTTATTGTTTTTACATTTAATATATTAAGAAGTTACGAAGACATATTTATTTCAGAAATACTTTTATTACTACTACTAGTAACAATATGAAAAATATTTAATTTCAAATATTAATTTATATAGATTAAAAAAACAGTTAATTTTTATTATATTTTATTTAATGTATAATAATAAATAAGGAATACATTTTTTGTAATGTTTTTAAAAATTCTGGCAACGATGTTGCTGAAATTTTAAGGATATGAAGCTTAGTAGGCAAATTTTTGTTTTACATATAAATTTTATTTTTTATCAACCTTTCGAAGAAAAGTACTGTATAATTTTCGGTTGCATAGGCTAGGAGGGGTGGTGAAATTGATTTTTTTTTTTTTACATTTTGAGATTTGAGGAGTTCGAGAATACATTTATTTCACATGTAATTTCCTGTATGTATATATACGGGTGGCTGTAAACGAACTTAAATCCCCCCTCCAACTTTTTGTATACATTAAATAACTGGATGTGGTTTGTAGTATTCTTCCTTGTGCCAAATGGCTACTTCAATGGTCGTATATTACATTCTTTTTGATTTTTGGGCGGCGGATGGTGAGGAGTAACTCAAAAATTTAAAATGAAACTAAAGATCATTTAATATATTATTCTAAATAACAGAATGAGACATCATAACTTCAATTTGAGGTTATGATGCTTTCGTAATGATGTATTTTTCATACTTCTTTATGCAGTAAATCACAGTGGTAGTTTTTTCTTTTACTTTCTCAGCGAATATAGTTACAACAGCCAAATTAAAGAGAGAAGTATAGTGTGATCATATAAAAAACGGTATATCAGGATTTCTGCAAATTTTTATGTTTTAGGATCCAACTAGTTCATTTAGACAAAAAAAAATGTCTATGTATATATGTATGCTTATATAGGTATCTATACCAAACTGCATTCGGCGTTATATCTCAAGATTGACCAAACCGATTTTCTTCAAATTTGGCTCAAATATTTCCATATATGATCAGCGCACTGATCATACTATTTTTTTCAAAATGTTGAGGAGATTGGAAGATATCGCAAAAAAACCTGTTCCGGTTTTTTCAGAGGCATTTTAAAAAAAACTTTATTAAAGCAAATTTGTTGTCCAAGATGCATTTATAAATAATCCTACATATGTTTCAATAAATCAACCCCCACTTCTTAAAATTGAAATGTATATTTTTGGTATTTGTTTAACTCTGAGTTTAAATATTTTTCGAACATTATTTGAATGTTTATACTTTTAAAAATATAGATCTAACAATAAATGTTTACATTTTAAAATTAATTATAAATCCCGTACTTAAAATGCAGAAAAGTTTTTGAAAGTTTACTTTTTCTTATTTTAACCTATATTGAAGAGGAGCTGTTGGATTTAGTGGCAACTTTATTTAGGAGAATTTGTAAAGGGTTAACCTATATATTAAATAAAACCTATATATGACTATTCTTATACTCTGCTTTTTGTTTTTTAATTTTAACTCTTTTGAATTTTATTATTAATAGCTGGGAATTTTTGTTTATGAAATACTTTGCCAAGGTTTTTAAAAACTACTCATAAACAATTTTTTTTATTGTTATTATTAGTCGTCTATGAAATAAAACTATATATATATACATATATATATATATATATTACTGTTGTTATCAAATGTAATGATCAAATTTTGCTTCAGCATTAGTTATCATTTTTAAAGATTAATATTTCACCAATAAAAAGTAGTAAATGGATGATTATTTTTCTGAACAAAAAACTTAATTCGTTTGTTTTAAAATAAAATACTTTTAATGCTTTCAGAAGACAGTTTAATTTAACAAACAAGTCTTTATAAGTGCATATAAATTTTTCTAAAACGTAAGTAATAATTATATTTCAGAATTGTTTATGACTTATTTTGGAAGTTTATTTATAATTTCTACGATGAAAATGTCATTATATCTCTGTGTCAGAGAATTATCAATCTTGGGTAAAGAAGAAATCGTAAAAGAATAGTAAAGTTGCAGCTGTAAAAATACCCAAATAGCAAGAACCAAAGAGAACACTAAAAATAGAGAAAATCTAAAAAAAATCATATGAAATATGAACGGGAAAACAATGGAGGGAAAAGTAACACGAATTAATGTAAATGTAATCTAATTCAATTACAACTATTAAATGTGAAGTTTCCATAAATTTATTGTTTAGACACATCTTATGAACTACACATAATTAAAATATTGTTATAAACCCATCTCTTTATAAATATTACAGCCAATCAAAATCTATCAAACAATCCAATTAATTTAATATAGTTTATTTTTGTAAGTGTTGAGTCTTGGTGTGTGTTTGTGTGTGCGCGTGCATGCATGCGCGCGTGTGGATGTCTGAGTCTGTATATAGTGGTTCCCCCACCACAAACACAGATTGCACACAATCACCCCCCCCCCCCCCGGTGATTGTGTGCAGGTTATGTTCGTTGCCCAGGGAGTGTTGAGACGTAGTTATGTGCATTGTATTTTGATTGTGTCCTACCAGCGACTTGTGTTTTTGTGCATACCCAACAGTAAGAAATTATTTTGTAAGTTGTAGGGGAAATACCTATTCAGAGAAGGTATTTAGATAAACCTTTGTTGAATGTATTTTTTTAAGATAACTTAACAGATTTTATTAAGGCAATTTAATTAATATAAAAAATTAGATCATCTATATACAAAAATTTAAAAAATATTTTCCCCTTCTACTCAGTTTTCATCATCACTACTTAGAATCATTACTCGTTATTCTGATATTCAAGTGGCTTTTTGTTGGAAAGATTATGCTAGAGAATGATGCATATTCTCAACTGAAATACTATTAGCTCAAACTCAGTAGGATCAGTTTATTCTCTTTCCATGCATTTAATTGTATCTGGAAGCGGTTTCTTTCTTTAATTAGAATGTTTCCTTTAAGTAGACGTATCCACGCATTAAACTGTGTTTGCATTCTAAATAAATTTTTATAATTTCTTTTTATTTTTCCAAGTTTCCAGAGAGAAAAAAAGAGAAATACACTCCTAAATAGATGGACAAAATAAAGGAACAACAAATCAGCAAAAGAATAAAAACCTTTCAGAAAAAGAAAAGAGTCCAAATTAAGTATATGCGATTCTTATTGGTCTAAATGAAAATAAACAATTTTTTCCAAAATAAAAGGGAAAAAACACTCAAATGTAAAAACAGTATTTCTTCAATTTGATTTTTTTTTGTATCGATAAAAAGTTACTAATTAGCTATTAGTAATTATTTTAATTTGACAAACTGACTGCTAAAAGTCGAAACAAAAAAAAGGATTGAAACGTATTGATACATCTTTAAATGTGATAATTTCAGCAATCTTTATGATTATTATTATTATTATATTAACTTTACTACTATTATACTAGTATTTATACAATCTACTACTATTATATATTAACTTTATATATCCTGTATTTGTGAATCATATATAATCATTTTGTTAAATTATTATTATTGCTTAAAATATTATTATTTAAAACATTATCACATTGAAACGCTTGGTTTTTTCTCATTGAGGTTGTTACTTTATAGTTTCCATGCTTGAAAACTTTTATTGTTAGTTCCACTATTGTGTAATTAATGCATTTTAACAATAAAAATGGTTATAAGTTTATAACAGTGAGATTGACGGTTGGGGATTTTTGGTATAGTAGTTGTGGGGTGGTAGCTTTGGGGGCGGAATTGAGAGTTTTAGTTTGATAATAGTTTATTATTGTATTTGGATTTTATATATTTTGAATTTTGTGAATAATACGTAAATTTTTTGATATGTAAAAGGTAAATGACATGTAAAATGTATGTACATATATCTTTTTATTCTGTACTTTTGTGCACCATACAAAGGCTGAATGTAGCGTTCTCTTTCACGAATAAATAAATAAATTATTATTATTATTGGGTTGTCTCTAGCCCTCAGCAAAACGGAGATCGTGATTCTGACGAAGAAGCATATCGACACTGCGGGTTGGGACGAGATTTTCGAGACCGCAAAAAGCCGGCCGCAAAAAAATCTCGGTATGAGGATTGCTTTGGAGTACCGTCGACAAAGCTGGGAGAGCCGTAACTTCTCTCAGTCGGCTCATGGCGAATGTCGGCGGATCAAAGGCCAGCAGACGGCAGTTGTGGGTCCAGGCATTACGATTCGAAAGAAACCGGAAGCGACTTCCCCAGGTGCAACGTACCGCAGTTTTGCGAGTGGCTTCCGCGTATCGGACGGTTTTCGAGCCTGCATGACTGGTGGTCTCCGGCGTCATACTCATTGCTCTTTTAGCAAGGGAGCGCCAGGCGGCCTACAGGAGGCGACGGGCAGGCATAGACCAAGGAGGAACGGACTGGCACGTTTCTCGCATGGAAAGAGTTCTGTGACCACGAGACTAGAGAACGATGGACCGCAAGGCTTATCGCTCTGGTCAGACGGTGGACGGTGCGGCGGAATGGAGAGGTGGAGTACTATGTGACCCAGTTTTCAACGGGTCACGGGTACTTTCGCTTATCTCCATGTCATATGGAAAACGCCAACCCCCAACTGCCTCTACTGCTCCGGTGTACGAGAAGACGCCGAGCACACCTTTTAAAATTTACCCGGTGGGCGACAGATCGAGGGACACTAGAAGCGGATCTCGAAGCACTGAGCCCCACAACGTGGTTGCGATGATGCTCCATTACCTGAGCAGCTGGGAGAGTGTAGCTCGATTCGTCGGCAGCATTCTCAAGACGAAGAAGGATAGTCCTGGAAATTAGGTAACGGCCTTCTCAGGCAAGTACGGGAGCCCTCGGCCAGAAGTAATGTGATAATTAAATAATGTGTGATTGGGTCAAGTCCTGGTAGAAGAGAGATGGTTTTAGTCGGTAGCCTGCTGATGGTGATTGGGAATACCTTCAGTGGGTCAGTCCGACACTAAGTGCGTAAATGCATTTTTTTTCACCTCCCCCCCCCACAAAAATTACTATTATTAGGAGTAGTAATAGTTGTAGTATTTTTAAAAATTTATATACTTGTGCTTTAAAATAAAAATGAGGTAGTTATATCAGTTTCTTATAGTTTGAAAGATTACATTTTTTTATATAAAACATAAAGTGATTATACTTTATACCGTACTTTTTGTCTCATGTATTCTTATTTATGTTAAATTAAAGCCAATCAGAAAAACTATTAAATTTTTATCTTTTAACTGTATATTTAAATTGAATATTTAAGTAACGTGACAAAGCTAACCGTTTATCAAGACAAGAATTACAGTCCTAATTTTGTTTTAGTAATTTAGAAGTTTGATAAAGAGTGATCGAGTCATTTTTATGTTAGGCTAAGTATTAATTATTATTATTATTATTATTGTACACTATAGTACAAAAGACTGCAATAAATAAAATTTTGATTTGCTATCTAAAATCATTCATGGTTTCAGTTTTTGAACTTATTACTATTAAATTCTAACTTGGTATTACTCATTAATATATTAATGAGTATATAGATAAAATTAATCAGTATATTATATACCAGTGTTATATAATATTGATACTTTAGTACTAATAAAGAAAATTATGTGTAACAATTTTTTTTTTGTTTTTTAATTGAATTTTTCTTGAAAAAATAGTCGTTTATTGCAAAAAAAACAGCATTAAACTTATTGGCTTAAACAGAAAGAATGTTATTAAATTTCAATTAATATTTTTAATTCTATAATCTGAAACAGCTTCTATAAATTAATCTAAATTAAATTATATCACTTCTTTTTTAAAGAAGAAATAATATTTCTCTATTTTTGAGTTTTAAAATATTTTAATACTTAGTGTAGTTAAACTTACATTTTTTTCATACTTTCCGATTAACAGAATTAACAATCAGAGATGATTTATTAATATGGTCTTTATTAATCTTCATCTCTATGCTCTCTCTCTTATTTTCTATGATCTTTATTAATAGGGGGGGAATCCGCCCCTTATTTTTATGAAAAAAAATTTTTTTACGCATAAACTTTATGTGCAATATAACTGTGAATATTGATTGCAACAATAATTTTATCTTATTTATTTATTTTTATAAGCAATTTAATATTACTTATAATTTTTCTTTTTAAATATTTATTAAATCTTAGAAATTAAAATAATTATCTTCTAAAGAAATAAAGAAATAATCAGAATAAAAATATATATGTATAAAACTTAGAAATAGCTATATTGACTTCATAAAAAGTGATATAATTATAAAGTGATAAAGTAAATAACAGATTCACACGTGTCAATGGAATCCATATTATTCATTTTACGTTTTAATTGAAAATTTCAAAACAATTGTAAGTTTTTTGTATAATTCCTTTATCAAATATAAATTTTTATTTAAAAACCTGTATATTAGAATCATCCATATTTAATAAATAAATTCAGATTGTTAAAAATTACATTTTTAATTTTAAAAATCTCTCATATTTTTTCTGTAGTTATTGCAATTTTCGTCTCTTATTTATGACATATATTAGATGACTCTACACATCAAAAAATAGAATCGGTAATTTATAAAGGTATATGATAAAAATGGAACTGTTTTTACTTGATATAAAGCCAAACGATGCAGAAAAACAAATCATATTAGAATTCATTGTTCGGCATACAAAGTGTTGTACTTGAAGGTTTTCACAAATAGAACCTTCCTTCGACTCACTCTAGTGAACGTATTCTCGATTCTTACACTTTATTATTTTTTATTTTTTTTTTTTTGTAAATATTCTAGAATATAATAATATAAAATATAATACTCTATTTAAAATGTGTATATATTTAAATATTGCGTTACTTATTAATATTTAATTACATTTATATAAGCAAAACCATTATTATTCCACACAAAAGATAAAGTATAATATTGAAAATTTCACAAAATAATATTTCCTAATTATATTAAGGGTTTTATTGAAGAATTTTCTCTCTTATAGTCATATCATAGAATTTATCACAGAATTAGAATTATTGCGTTTAGAATTTATCGCGTTTAAATTATTTATTTTTCTAATTCCTACAAATAAATAATACAGAAGGACAAGTTAATAGTCAATACAGTAAACATGAGAAGTAACTAATCTACACTATTCTTCATGAAAGAAAATGCTTTTATTTGAAAAGTAATATACTATGAATCCTTCGATAATAAAACGTGAATTTTACACAGTTCTGAAGCATATTCTTTTGTTTGTTACTCTTCAAATTTTCAATTTATTTAAATAAAAAGTAGGAATTACAGCAAATTTCTAAAGATAAATACTTCTTTTTCTTTTAAATATATATTATTTGTGAATTGCATATGACGGTTCAACTTAAATTTATATAGCACTTACTGACATAATCACTGAGAACTAATACATTCTAAGCAAATAGATGTACAGCTTAAATTACGATGTCACAGCTTTAATATATATGACATATAATTAATGTTTTGGTCAGCTAAATAGCTCTGAAGTTACATAATCCTTCTGATAATTTGGTCTCAGATTCGATTTCTGGCAAGAGTTTACCATACTTTCGTCAACCGTTTCATTCGATGACTAAAACTATTTTCAAAAGCCTGTCCGTAATCGTATTAATAAGACATTAAGTTGTAATAGAAGAAATAGTCAATGGAGTTTTGTTTATTTTATACAGAATATATAAAACAAAGAAGTGTACCTGGTTATCTATACTCGGATTCTACGTGTAAAACCTAAAACAAAAGTTTTATGAAAACATTGCGACTTCCCTTTCGTTTTTCTTTTATCCTGCCATTTTGTGTTATTAAAGAAAATTTTTTATCTCAGGTCGGGATGAGGAATCATTAAAATCTCCATGTGTTTAGTTCAATTTTCTCTAATAGATAAAAATTTTTCAGCGTAAACACATCCATAAATTATAAAATTGGGACCAAGTAAATTTTTTAGTGTTTTACATACAGTAATCGATAGTTTTATAAAAATATGTTTAATTCGTTAAAAATAAACCTTTCATAATAAACAAATGATATTTTATATTTTTTAAATGGGCAATAAAACGGCCTAATCATTGCAGAAAATTAATGGGATAATTTTTTGCTGATTTTCATCTGTATTATAATTATTAAACTAATTAATTTGTAAAAACTTAAATTTCTTTCATAATTTTTTACTCTAAATAATGGGTATTTCATTTTCCAGTAAATAAACTACCTACTTGAAAATATTATTTACAGTGCAAAATAGCGGACTTATATATATTTCAAAATAATTTAACAAAAGAAAACTTTACTCATTTACAATAAACAGCAGTTTTATTTTAATTTGACATAAAATATTTGCATACTAGTTTTTCTTTTAATTTTCCTTGAGAAAGTATTTGAAGTGTTCTCTATTGATGGCAGTACACTGTAACGTCCAACATTTAAATGATTGTATCACTTTTTCAAAGATTCCTGGTGTAATTCAAATATTTTGAAAACCTTCTCCAACTTTCTGTTGAAAAACTATATCACCGAACACTGGTGTACTGAAACTATACATATTTGGTGACCCAAAAGTAGAAATCTGTATAATAGATCAGATAATTTTAAAAGATGAAGACCAAGCTATATTGGTCCTCCACGACCGATCCAATTTTCAGAGAAGCAATCGTCCAAATACTAGCGAATATCGGCACTAAAGTGTGATAAGGCAAAATAGTACATAAAAAACAATATATTCCTAGTTATCAAAGGAACTTTATTCATAGAATTTGGGGAACGATGTTTTCTCGGAAATTGTAATAATTCCCGCCATTGATGATGCTGGAAGAAAATATGGGCAGTGGCCTATGATATTGATATCTTGATAAATATTGATGATCACAATTGGACTCGCCTACGATACAAAATTATCTGTTGAAAGTGTTTAGTTCATTAATGCTTACTATTGATATGATGAATTAAGGATTAGTAATGGGTTTTTGAAAATAACCTCACTAAATGGTAGTCGCGTCATACTCGTATGGTCATTTTTATTAATTGCTTGCACTCTTTCTACGAAGCTGTTAACTTTGCCAAAACCTCATTCAATCTATGATCTAATTTTGATGTTACTACCCTTTTTTTTACTGTTTTGAATTTTTCATTGTATGTTGCAATATCCTTTCCAGTTGTTTGGTGGGAACAAAAAGATCAATTAACCTATTGTTATTTCTGTTTAACTAATGTGTCTGAACGTTTTAGGAAGTCTAAATACTCTGTATTATATCCTTCACTGCTATCTGTATTCAAACTTGTACCTCACAATGAATCCATTCCAGTTGCCAAGGTGTCTGAAAACTTGTATTGTGAGAACTCTAATGAAGTAGGGGTTATTATAGAAGAACATAATCATGATTCAGACTTTTAACTACAATCCAGTGAGAAATCATATATACAAGTTGCGTTAAACAACTTGGTAAAAAATTTAAACTTATTAAAAGATCAAGCTGAACCTTTAGGTTGATTGCAAAATTAGAATCCATTTAAAATGTCGGTTTATCGAAACCGACAAAAAGATTTTCCTCAATACTTTGATGACGATAATTATTTATACGACAAATACTGATGACCTAATGACAGAGAAAATTCATGAACCTGAGAAGTGGTGCCTTTTCATTGATTGCTTAAGTAGATTAAAAGCTTTCTGCTTCACAGTAGTAATTAATTTTCTTCTGTACCAATCTGGTATAGAATTATTATGAAATCCAAACCATTTACTTCATTCATATCTGGATCTCTTACCGTCAAATTTGTGGCAGAAAGTAACGAAAACGGTGAATCTTTCTTCCAAGATATGTGTTAGTAAAGGAAAATGAATGGTAATATGCTAGCCTAATTATTGTTGAACTTTAATTTGAGATGTACTTGATGCTGTCTTCAAAAGAAGAGCATCTGGTAAAAGTATTAATGTAAGTTTAGTACATCCCATAGCATTAACTTTATTAATTACTTTAGACCTTTAACGAGCCATTTTTTTTAAACTTTGGGTGATAAAAAGATTTTAGTTACAGATCTGTAATTTACAATAAAAAAAATATATGATGTAAATAAAGGTATCGCATTAGAGAAAAATTAAAATTAATATTAGTGTTCTCTTTCTACAATTGTGTAATCGAATTCTTTTGTCATTTTGATTTATATTATATTGCAGAAGTCTCTAGATACAGACTACGTTGGTTAATCATTTCTGATAATTCATTACATCTGGATCCACTTTCTTGTATTAAACGTTTCTGCTGTTTATTGCATCTCTGACTCGTCAAGCTAGAATATATTGCAAATAAATTAGAAATCATCAAAACAGAATTTTTATCAATGAATCGTTAGTATTAAAAGATAATCTAATCAACTAATCAACTTGTCTTTCAAACGTCTTCTCCTGAATGGACTTTATTCATATATATTAATCAGAATTGAACTTTTCCAAGTTTTATTTAAAACTTTGGTGTGTTTATTTACACCAAAACTGGTGTGGAATTATTTTACAACAGTCATGAAATTGTGTTGTATTTTGTTCCTAGTAATTTTTTTTAGCCCTGATTTTTCAATACTGCTAAAAATACACATCTAGGACCGTTTTTCAAATTTTTCTGGTCAGATTTCATACAAAACCATCATTCAATTTGCTCTTTAATTTGGGTCCAAAGAATTTCAATGTCGCTTAATTTTTTTTCAAAGACGCAGAAATCAGAGCGAATTCTTTCGCCATCCGATACTCGCTAACAAAACGTTTCCAAACCGATATTTATATGAATTTTCTTCTTTATTTTCAACAGTAGAAAATGTCCTGAAAGTTTTTTCATTTTTCGTGAATCATTCTTTATATATATATATATATATATATA
>JAAAKQ030243305.1:0-11065 GCA_010016005.3 Zanna intricata | reverse complement strand
ACCTTAGAACTCTCGACTTCGAAATCAGCTGATTTGCGATGTCGCGTTAACCACTAGACCAACCCGGTGGGTTAATTTAATTGCCCTACAAGGAATTGTCCACATCAGATTTTTTCCACTATTTTTAAAAGTGGCTGAAAGGGAAATTTTCAACAATTTCTTCTTTATAAAATACAATAATAATAATAAATAATACCTGTTTTTTATGTACATATGAATTATGATTTTCGGAATATTTTTTTTGCAGGTACAGTAGATTAAGTGAACCTCCTATAATTTTCAAGTGGAAACTTTTTTTTACCAATAATAAAATTATAATTTTCTTTTTAAATGATAATAATATATTTAAAAAACAGGAATTTACAGCTGTTTTGTTCAGTACATAATCGTGTGGGAGCTGACAATCTCGCAACAATATAGTAATGAAAAGAACTACATCTACCAGCATTAAAGTTGTAGTTTTAAATATTCTATTATAATAGTTTTGGTCCACCTGGACAGGTAAAAACACCCCTACTGCGGTAGCAACCCCTACTGTTGTCATGCAATGAGTTACTAGGACCCTAACATCTTTGTTCTCCTATTAGTTACACCGGTATGAAACGTTTAAGCTTGTCTCCAACAATATCGATTTTGCAACAGGACATGTTGACGACAACATATCTTCCGCCCCTCTTCTTATAAATGACATGTATACCGTTCCCTCTTTACACACCCCTCAAGGACAAACACTGTATTAGTTGTCGAACTACAACTGTTCCTCTTTTCACTGCAATTTTATCATTTAATGTACGTTTTATTTTTGATTTTTGTCTTAAACCTTATCATTATATTGTCGCATCGATTAAAAGACTTTATTTTGAATTTATCCGTTTTGTTTTATAGAAAATTATTTCCATCCTTTCTTTGATTTCTATTTTTTTAAATAAAAATTATGATTATTCTCTTAACTCACAACCTCTCATATTAGACATTTAGAAAAACGTTAAGGAGTTGCTTAATTATTTATTGGTAAATGACGTGTTCTATAACGCTCATTCTTTTATCTTTACCCCTCCCTCCACTGTACTATCGTTTAAGACCTCTACTTCAGATTTTAAGAGCATAAATGCCCCCCCCCCGTATATCGTACCAAATTTGAAGAATTAATTCTAAGTTATTAAAAGAAATACATCTCCCCCCCCCTCTCTCTCTCTCTCTCTCTTTCTTTCTTTCTTTCATTCTTTCTTTCTTTCATTCTTTCTTTCTTTCTATAGTGTGTGTGTGTGTGTGTGTTTGTGTTTGTAACACAAATAACAAATTTTACCACTGTAGTAAGAGACTGCATATTTCAATTTCTGTTATCTCAAATCAGTTGTAATGGATATTTTTTAACGCCCGGCTTTTAGTTTTTTTGTTTTCGTTCTCTATAAATAATTTGCGATATTAAATGCAACAGACCCATTTTTTTTAGCTATGCTCTAGACTCTAGAGCTCCGAATAATATGCCAGGAAAGCAAAAACGGTTGTTTTGTGAAATAGTACTTTAGTGTTTATTCTAAAAAATAACAAAAAATTTTTTTTTATTATTTTTATTTACAGTTTTATTAAATATGGCGTACTAACTACTTATTTATTTAATGTTGATTTTATTTACCACTTAGATTTAATAAATAATTTATTTAATGTGAATGCTACATCCGGTTATTTTATTCAAACCTAATGTATTATAATAGTTGCTATTCTGATGTACAGCGGTCGGCCTGTATATAGGAAGACTTTGTCCTTGAATAATGGACTAGGGATAGTGCCACGGCGGATGAAGTTTTTTTTTCTTTTTAGACATCGTGTTCATCATATAAGTTTTTAATTATTTATGTTATGTTAGTACTTTGGTTTTACACCACCTAATGTTTTCTTCCATTTTGTTCTACAGGAATGATATATTATTGTAATTGAACATATATCGATTTTATTTAATTTATCTTTTTGTTTATTACTAATGACATCGTTAAAAAACTATTTTAATAACTCTGATTGGATACCACATGACTTGTGGTATCCAATCAGAGTATGCCTGCTTGTATGTCTATATATATATATTTTTTTTCTTCTTTTCTGTTTAACCTCCGGAATCATCGTTAAGGTATATCTTCAGAGGATGGGATGAATGAATTGTAGCGTGTGTGGAAAAATGTCATGCCTGACCGGGATTCAAACCTGGGACATCCTGATGAAAGACTGAGAAGCTACCACTAAGCCACCGAGGCCGGCTCTTCTATGCCTATTAAAATACATTTACGAGTATACATTTTCTTAAAATTAAAAGTACATAAAATTTTATTTCATTAACTTCTGATATTTTTTTATTATTGAATTATTATTTATTGTAAAACTTTTTTTACAATCACAGATTAATAATTATTAATAAGTCAATATACTTAAATTAAAAAATAGCTAAAAAAAAAAAGAAAGAAAGAGATGAAGTCTGATTCGAACTGATTTGCCTTCTCTTATAAGATCAAATATTTCATCAATTAAAACTTTATTTGGCATTAACTCTGGAACCAATTGAAAATAAGTACCGCTTATAATATATCTTTGAAAAGATCTCAGCAGGGGTTAATCACTGCAGTTAAGAAAAAGTCCAAA
The DNA here is from genome assembly GCA_010016005.3 of Zanna intricata. Classification (NCBI taxonomy): domain Eukaryota; kingdom Metazoa; phylum Arthropoda; class Insecta; order Hemiptera; family Fulgoridae; genus Zanna; species Zanna intricata. The sequence continues at coordinate 8,434 of JAAAKQ030243305.1, read as the reverse complement.
CCCAAATGTTTTGGAATTTTGGGGTTTTTGGATACTTTTGGTTCAGTCGATTGCACTCAAAACGGGAGGTGCACAATTGATGTTACAACAGTCCTAAATCGAAACATTCAATATCCAACTGCTAATCGTTTTGAGTTATACATGATACCTACGTGCGTGCAGACATCACGCTGAGATTAGTCAAAATGGATATTTCCGTTGAAATATGAAAAAGCAAAATTTTTTCCTATTATATACTTCCTGTACTTTGTACAAGAAACTCTTTCTTTATCTGTTTAGCCTCCGGAACTACCGTAAGGTATTACTTCCGAGGATGAATGAAGATGATGTGTATGAATGTGAATGAAGTGTAGTCTTGTACAATCTCAGGTCGACCACTCCTGAGAACTGTGGTTAATTGAAACCCAACCACAAAAGAAAACCGGTATCCCGATCTAGTATTCAAATCCGTATAAAAATTTTTATCTTTACTGGGACTTGAACCTTAGAACTGTTGATTTCGAAATTAGCTGATTTGCGAAGTCGCGTTAACCACTAGACCAACCCGGTGGGTTTTTTTATCTCATACTTAGCACCGGTGAAATGTACCTTCGCCTTCCTGTGTACTGAAACGGATTTTTTTTTTTTTTAATTGAATAATTTCCGGTTTGTTAATCAAAATAATTTTTAATTGTTTATTTTAAATAACATTTTAGGAATAATTATGTTTCATTTAAAAGTTTGACATCTATTTCATAATTTGTATATTGTAGTGAAGTGATAAATTAAGCAGTGAGAGGGGCTTAATTTCAACCGGAAAAAATAAGAGTAGACTTCTGTTTTATATTCAGACCGAGATGATATAAAAATTCTTATACTTTTGTTTACATTTAGTTATATTTTAATAAGATTATTAAATCGATAACTTTAATAACATTATTTTTCTTAAGATAGAAGTTACATTAAAAGTTATTAGATTTAAAAAAAAAAGTTGGATATTTATTTAAATTTATACACTCCTATTAAAAATAGTAATTGCAAATCGTTTGTTTTAGTCGGTTGAGATTTATACCGTCGGGATATGTAGCTACTTTATTTTGCAGTTTTTCTTCATTTCAAAGTTTTAATTACTTTTCAAGTTTGAAATTGTTGTTTCTAACAAAATATTTTTAGCTTAAAAAAAAAAAAAGTTGAATGAGATACGTTAATTTTTCTTCCTATGCGTAGTTTTAAAATAACAGTATAACTTTTTTTTTATCCTGTATAAACTTATATACATTTCCTCTATTTACTATTTTATCTGATTTAATTTTTTAAATAAACTTTATTATTTTATAATTATAACTATAATTATCTTTTCTGTTTTTTTTATTAATTAATATTTATACGACTTGAAAATATAATTTTTTTATAAAAAAAAAATGTATTTTAAATTTGTATCGTTATAAAAAATAAGTTTTACTTTTTTTTTTAAAGAGCGATTAAAGAACTAAAATGGAATATTTAATAAGAAATGTTGCTTTATTTTTTTAACTTTTTGTATAGAAAAAAATATTTTATAAACTCGTTAAGATTTCTTATTCCTTATGATAAGAAAAATTAATACAGTTTTAATTAATCCCCTTAACCGGTTTCTTATAATTTCATTTACATTCATTAATAATAAATATATCTTATTTATTATAAACATTCAACTAATAAATTATTTTTTTATTTTTTATTTTCCTGGTATAGTAAACTATATTAGGAAATGTATATTAAATCGGGTCGAATTTTTCAAATCGTAACGTTTCATGACCCCCTTTCTGATAAAAAAAAAAAAAAAAAAAAAAAACAAACAATTTTAATACTTAAAATTCCGGAATGAATATATGTATTCCTACTAAACATGATCTGTTTTTAGCTTGATCTCCACACAGGAAAAAGAAAACTGTTGGTGGGCTCTCTGTTGAGCCGCTTAGGGTTAGTTAAATTTTGTAATAAAGGGAAGATTAGTGAGGATTAAATCCGTACCGGAATACAAAGATTAGAATGTGCTAAGTGGTCGAATGTCTTCCGGTCTAACGGTAGGCTACGCCCTCTGGATATCTTATCGTTTGAATGTTTGAATATTTTACCTAATATTTATAAAGTTAAAATAAATATCTTCATTTCGCTTTTCTTTGGTTTCGTATTCTTTTTATCGCTTTATTGTAATTTTCACTTCTGTTTTTAGACCACTGATGTTCCTGGTTTTTCTCTCCTAACCCAAGAACCTTTGTGTTGTATACTATTTCTCTAAATTTCTTTTTATCAATTTTGTCTTTTTCCGATTTGTTTTATTTATTTAATTCTTGTTTCGTTTGTTTGATACTCTTCTGAACACTGATAAATTTATCCCTCCAAAATTTATCGAAAGGATTTTTGTTTAATCGTTATGAATCCATTTCAAATAGGTAATCCAAGAAACTTAATCTTTTCTTTGAAATGATTGTTTATAAATTTTATTGATTTTATATTTTTTTGTCTCCTCTCTTTTACGGTTCATCTAAATATTGTAATTACGAAAAATTTCTCTTTTCAGATTTTAACGGAAATATCCGTTTTGACTATTCCTGAATCCATTTTGACTAGTTTTGGCGTGACGTATGTACGTACGTACTTATCTCCCATAACACAAAAACTGTTACCCCTAGAATGTCGAAATTTCAGATTTAGAACTGTTTTAACATCTATTTGTGCACCTCCACTTTTGATTACAATCGACTGAACCAAAAGTATACAAAAATTTGGATTTTGGACTTTTTCTTAACTGCAGTAGTAAACCCTAATTGTTTAACCTCCGGAATCACAATTAAGTATATCTTCAGAGGGATGAAATGAATAAATTGTAGCGTGTGTGAAAAATGCCATGCCTGACCGGGATTCGAACCCGGGAGCCCTTATTGAGAGCTTTTCAATGATATATCGTAAGTGGTCTTATTTATTAAGTAGTTCCTGAGTTATAGCGAAATAAAATTTTAATTAATGAAATATTTGTGCACCTCCACTTTTGATTACAATCACTGAACCAAAAGTATACAAAAATTTGGATTTTGGACTTTTTCTTAACAGCAATAGTAAGCCCTTATTGTTTTTTTTTGTTTAACCTCCGGAATCACAATTAAGTATATCTTCAGAGGGATGAAATGAATGAATTGTAGCGTCTGTGAAAAATGCCATGCCTGACCGGGGGATTCGAACCCGGGAGTCCTTATTGAGAGATTTTCAATGATATATCGTAAGTGGTCTTATTTATTAAGTAGTTCGAGAGTTATAGCCAAATAGAATTTTAATTAATGAAATATTTGGATCTTATAAGGGAAGGCACATCGATTTTAATCAAACTTCATTTATTTTTTTCTTATTTATAACTTTTTTTTTTCAATTTATACAACATTGTGCTCTAATTAAAATTGCTGCAATGGTCATTACTTTGTATCGAACAAGTTTAGCAGCGTTATGAATTCAGATCAGTAACTCTTCCTTTGTATTAACTTTTTCTTCGATAAGTATTAACTATTTTATATCATTCTCTTGTTCTGTTTAAAAGGTTTACGTGTTTATTACCCATTTTAAAAGTTAATACACTTGAAACCGAGACCGATTTTAGCGTATTTCGTCAGCTATCGTAAAAATTATTGTAGTTACAGGTCTGGGACTTGTTTTATTCAATCTTTCAGTTCATTTTACATACACCTTAATTAACGGCCTACAAATTTCAGTATGGCTTCATTGTAACGGGGGAACTGAAATCCGGGCGAAATATTTCGCCAGCTGTAACTCGCTAACGAAGCTATTTCGAACCTATGTTTATAACATAACTTTTTTCTCTTAGTTTTGGAATTTTTTTTTTAATCTCCGGAACCACCATTAAGTTATATCTTCAGAGAATGAGATGAATGAATTGTAGCGTATGTGAAACATGCCATGCTTGACCGGGATTCGAACCCGAGACCTCCGGATGAAAGGCCGAGATACTACCACTCAGCCACGGAGACCGGCAATATTTTTAGATTTAAATTCATCTCCCGAAGTTTCTCCGTTTCTTCCTGAATCACCCTGTATATATCTTCTTTTAACTAATACCGACTTTTTGTAAAAGTTCGGTATTAGTTTCAGTCGCACGGTGTGAGTGAGAGATGAAAATGATTTTTCTTTACGTTTTGAGTTATGAGCAATACGAAATTAACATTCAATTAAATCATATTTTCTTTATTTTTATTATATATGAACTTTTGTGGCTCGAAATTCTCCCAAACTACCCGATCAATTTCATTGAAAGCTAGAATATTAGTCTATCTGATGTTGTGTATGTGAAAATTTGATGACGATCTGTTCAGTCGTTCTTGAGTTACGCTTAATTAAAGGTCGAAAAAATTCGACCTTAAGTGGGAAAAGGTAGAAGCATGGCCAGTTACGATGCTGCAAAATGAAACGTTGACGTTTCTTTATCTGCGAAATCTGTTAACAATATTTAAACCTTATTAAAAAAATGTTAAAACCAAGTTAAATTAACGATAAGTCTTTCTTCTTGCTCTGAATTGCCCAATTTTTTTTTTTTAATTAAGATAAAAAAAATAGTTATAAACTTAAAATTAAATTATTAAAGAAAAATTTAAATCATATTTTTGTAACAAGAAGAAATATGGTAAAAATAATTTAAAAGGAAAAAAAATTTATAATTCATATATTTACCGGAAACTGATGGAGTAGAAATAGTTGTATTTACAAATAGTATAACATTCTTATCGAGAACCGTATATCCTGTGACAACTTTTTATGAAAACCAAGTAGAGTTAAATAAATTGAATTTTTTACTACACATATAAATATAAATGTTTAACATATTCAATTCATAAACAAAATTATTCATGTGGAAATTTAAATAAAGTGACTAGCTTAAAAAGTATTTACTAATATTTATAAATAAAAGACTTGCTAGTAAAAAAAAAAAAACACATGATAATATAAAATGGCATTATTTAAATATTTAATGAATTGGATATTAATAAATGAAAAAAAATAGTATGTATTATCACTAAATAACAAATTATATTTATCATAAAACATAGGTGCCACTTAAACTTGTGTACTAGTGTAGTAGGTATTTTTATTATTTTTTTTAAACGACGATGAAGGAATGCACTGACGCACGCCCTGCAGGATCTTCGTAGGGTATGCGGGCTGGAACCCAGAACGCTAGCCATCCTGACCTAGCATATAGCTAAGTGGGCATTGGACATAGAGCCGTAGCGATCATGAAACAGTGTTGCTTCCATCCCTTACCGACTAAACCTCCCTCGCCGTTTCCCACGGGCAACTAGAACCGCCGTTCGGCATCTCATCAGTCAGCTCATCAATCGTGGCAGCAGATTAACCTACCTTTTACCCTTCTCGCATGGGCTCCTGCAGAGGAGCCCCCCTTCAAGGTCCTCCTGAGCTCATTGAGGCACGTCGACTCCCCGATAATGGAGTGCCGACGCCTCCTCCTCCAGGAGACTACCCATCCCGCCCTACTAGCCTAAACCTAAAGGGGCGGAATGCTTATTGAAAAATGCACGAGTGCCCCTCCCCCACCTGCTCGTGGTAATAGGTATTTAATTTTAGTTTGAAATTACAGGAAAATATAATTTTTGCCTTTTTTTTAATCAGCCATCGCCTTCCCCCCTCCCCTAGAAGGCCTCCAGCGCCTACAAAAGGGCTTTATCGTTCCCTTTGAGAACGAATGCTCTAGGATATATCCAGTGGTGAAAAGTAAAATAAAAGAACCGTAAAAAATGAATTAAATAAGATCGCTAGATGGAGTATAATAGTTTAATTCTTTACATCTAGTTTAACACTTTATCGCATTCAAGAATGTGGTACACAAGAGTATGGTACTGTTTAACCGAATAAATAAATGACATAACTTGATAAAATTAAAAACGCCGCTTAAAAACACTATAATCCAACGGTGCTTAATTTAAATTTCTATGTACACAGAAACAAATACATAATAAAGTTTTTACTAATTACCTTTTCATTCGTCCTTCCGGCTTGTTTTTAGACAGCTTTGGCAATCAAAGAGCCCTTGATTTTTGCCATCTCCATCGCTACTGACAAAACTAAACCGCTTTCATATTCCTTCCGCCTACTAAACTAGAAAAGGGACGAATAAGGAACGTTCCGTACAAACGGGAAGTAAAAAAAAAAAAAAATCTTCCACCACAGCACGCCAGGGTGGACACTGCGGGAGCGACAGTGCTCTCACCCTCTTTATCTGTTTAGCCTCCGGAACTACCGAAAGGTATTACTTCAGAAGATGAATGAGGATGATGTGTATGAAGTGTAAGTCTTGTAAAATCTCAGGCCTACCACTCCTGAGAAGTGTGGTTAATTGAAACCCAACCACCAAACAACACCGGTATCCTCGATCTAGTATTGTACAAGACTACACTTCATTCACATTCATACACATCATCCTCTGAAGTAATACCTTTCGGTAGTTCCGGGGGCTAAATAGATAAAGAGAGTGCTTTCTCTCACCTTCTCGCATCATTACGTGCAGGTTCCTATGTGCGCATGTGCACAACAGCCAAACATCACGCTGCTGGAACTGTGAAGCATAGAGTTTCATACATAGAATTTGTATCTTTTGGTATGGCTACTGATATTAAGCTTAAAAAGCTTAGAAATCATTAATGAAAAAAAGGACTAATGATATTAAATTTGATTGATAATATCAAGTGGAAGTAGGGGATGCTGTAATTCCACAGTGCCTATACGCGAGCCGCCACTGCAGACTGTCAGGTAATGTAGACTTGCTTTTTATAAACACTTGATGAGAACGGATTAATATAGATTAAGGAACAATAAAAGTATAACTGCTAAATATTCCAAAAAACTTAAAGAAAATCTAAAATAAAAGAAAAAGTAGAAATACACGAAATCATACAAAGACATGTTCAGATAAAAATTTAAAAGATGTCCGAAAGGAAATTATAAAGCCAATAAAGGTCTAAATGAAAAAGTTTTGGGAACAAAAGAAAAGAGATGCCGATAAGTGAAACTATTAATCTCGGTCCTGCCAAAAAAAAAATAAATGTCTTTAATTAGTAGTAATTTTTTATTTATTTAATACTTGTCTGTAATTATGTAATTTATATTATTTCATTACAAAAAAATTATATTCGTATATACAAAAACCGTAATGAAATGTTAAAAAAAAATAAGAATTTTGAAGTTTACACAGCATTTGTTTCGTTAAAAAATATATCCAATTAAAAATAACGAATGATTAAACAAATTTAGTTTAATTTAAAAAATTCGGAAGTATTAAATTATATTCTACGTATGTTTATATACTCGCATAAGGAGCGATGTATATGTATTATATATAATTAAAGTCTTAGTAGTGTGATAGTAGTAAGAGGGAGTCAAGACTAGAACATAAATCTGCTTGTGCGAAACAGAGATAGAATAACTTATATACATTACTGCTGAATCACTCTAATTAATATATCGTCTCGTTTCAGTTATGTGTGAAAGACGGTAGAGTGATTGAAAGAGAAATAATTTTATTAAAAGAGAAATTGAATTATGAGAAAGAGAGAAAACTGATTTTGAGAATGTTTGCATGAACTGCGTATTATGTTATATATATCGTATTATGCAGTATATTTGGATGTTTCTGATTACAGTGTAACACTCTCGCTCTCTCTCCCCCCCCCCCAAACACTCTCTGTGTATTTTACTTTCATTATCTAACGTACTATGCTAATGAACTGTTACAAATGTAACCGACAATTAGAATATCGTACTAGTTTACACGTTAGTTGCAGATTATATATACATAATATGCAAACGGGTATAAAGTTAAATATACAAAAATAAAATTGAAAATTTTCCCACACTTTTTTTTTTTTTTTTAATTTTTTTTAAAAGAATATTTCTGTTTTTACTTTATTTATGTTTGTATCCATTCTATAGAATGAAAACCAGTACGTAATAAAATTTATATACAACTTTATCTTATTATAAATAAATTTCGAATGGTATAATTAAATCGTGTAACATTTATTAGTAACAAGATCATTAGAGTTTACATGATATATCATTATATATAAAAGTTATAACCAGTTTTTTTCCTTTGAATAGAAACATTTTTTTACACGTTTTAGTGGATCTATTAAACATAAATAACTTTAGCCTATATTGATTTAAAAATGATACGTTTTATATTCCCATCAAAACTTTTTACTTTTCATTGGATTTAATATATTTTAATATAATATTATTTAGACTTTATTTCTTAGTTATAATTAGACTTCAGTTATTTTCCTTACATTATTAAAATTATATATACATATATATATATGGGACAAACATATTGAATTTATATTAAATAAAACTAAATATTTAATATTCATTTTTCACAAATTATCTAAAGTAATGA
>JAAAKQ030243294.1:0-11065 GCA_010016005.3 Zanna intricata | reverse complement strand
TTTAAAAATGTGACGAGGGCTAATGACCACAGCAGTCGATGCCCATATAAAACAAGAAAAAAAAAAAAAAAAAAAAAACATTATATTCGGCTCAACAAGAAAACCAGTGGAAAAACTACTTCATTCCTCACTTTCTTTAGTAAGCGTGGCATCTTCAAGTCGCTATCTTTCTTGTGGTAAGTAACACGCAGTATATGTATAGTAAGTTCCTCTCTATTTTTTTCTAGTTAATTATGAGGAATCCTGACCTCTTTCATATTATTTTGGACATAAATTCTATTTTTTAATATATTCTAAAATTTTTTCAAAATACTGGATTTAACTTTTTTTATGGCACTAAGGATATATTTATGACATAATTTCCGTGTCAAATTTGAATAAAACATCAGTAGAAAAAAATGGGAAACGATGTTTCTATCAATTTTAAAAATAATAGTCATTAAAATATTTATTGTGTGAGGGTTTTTATTAATTAATTTTTTATACTTAAATTTTTATTAACAATAAATAAATCAGGTAAAAATAAAATTCGCTTCCCTTTTCTGAAATTGAAGTCATTTCTATTAACTTTTACATCTAAAGTTAATAAAGAAAAAAAAACGTGAATTTTTTTATTACTTTATTAATTTTAATACTATTAGGAGCAAAAGTTTTCAAAATTGAATCTTTAAGTAGCAGTAGAGTATAATATGAAATGTTCCTTTCAATTTGTAAGCATATCAGGGTAAAGGGATTGAAACGCATCAGTTATCCTGTTCTTCAGGTTTACAATATCTGCTACAGGAGCTGTGAAAAGAGTTGGCTAGCTTAAATGGTTCAAAGGATTTTAAGAAAAAATCAATGAATGTAAAATAAATAGATAAATTTTTATGAATCTAATCGTTTTTAATAATTGCTTTTTTTTAGTTTAGGAATTATCAAAAAAAAAGGAACCTTCAGTCACCAGGTATTTTAATAGATAAATTTCAACGATTTTTTGTATTTTTTACTTGGAATGGTATGACATATATGAGGATATTATCATTTTAAAAAATGAACTCGAATCCAAGGTGGGGGCATAAATGTTGGAATAAATTAAAAGATAATATGTATGGATAAAATTAATGCACAATCGGTCAGGATTCTCCAAATTAACAATTATAGAAAAAAAAAAAATTTTCTACGGTTATATAATAACGTTTGAATTACGTGGCTGGAACCTGTATCATAATGACCGTCATTATGAAAATATTTTCATTATGATACAGGTGTTCAACCAAACTCTTCAACTACTGACCGATCAGAAATGGGTATTGCTAAATATATGAGCTGTTTTTTTTTTTTTTTTTTTTACTTTGATTAAAATCAAAGTAAAGTAAAAAAAAATTTCCGATTTTAGGAGTAGTTAGCCATTCAAGCAGAGGTTAATTTGAAAGTACACCGGTAGATGATTAAGTTTCTGTATTACACTGTTTTAGCTAATTATCTCAGATTCTGAGGAAGAAATGTCTTTAACAACGATCGATATTAAACAAAAGGTAGAACTTATGACTAATACTCGTAACAGATTATCACACAAATGTATCGATTAATGTATTTTTTTTTTTTTTTGAAAAAAAAAAATTCTAAACAAAGTATTCAGTTAATGATTTAAATCAACAGCATAATATTTTCTTACCTTAGAAAAGATACGGTATGCGATTCTCTACAGTGTACAGTGGCCATTATTAATGCACTCTTGCGAAGTAACTTACTTTGCACTATTGCATTAATCTATCCAATAGTGCAACGAGGCTATCATTATAGGCTCGTCGCATTATGTACTATTTTTCTACACTTACTTCATACACATCCACAGAATTTTATCCCTATTATTATATTTTAACAATAATCGACCTAATTTTATAAATAAAACATAAATGCAAAATAACTTTTAAGGAAAATACGTGTTATAAATTCGATTTAAAAGTCTAAACAATGAATTGCGAACTAAAGACCACTGACATATATGATATACTCTATATCTAACAAAAAGCGAAGTAATATTTTAATTATTAAAGTAAGAGAAAAATTATTTCACCAATAGTTCAGATAATAATAAAAATTAAATAAATATTTTATCACTTTTATATTGAAAAGTTTCATTATTTAATTTTTATAAAAATTATAGAAATTTTATGAAATGATTAATCTGTAAAATAACAGTGAAATAATGATCAACATTTCTATAGTATTGAAATAGAAATAATCAGTAATATTCGAATCATACCATTTATCGTAAACAAGCGAAACCTAAACTACTATCAATAATGATAATTGTTTTAATTTCCAGTTTTAAAACTTATAAATCTGGTAATCGCGACCTTCGTCTTAACGTTTTGATCACCTTGTTAACAAAGTTAAAGTGTTTGAAAAAAAACCAGAATTTATATTAAAAATTTCTAGCGTTAAAAATCCTTGAATTGTCTATAATTATTGATCTATGTATAATAGATGAATAAAATTTTCAAAAATTATAGGAAGATATGAATGGGATTTTGAAAAATTATAGAATATTAGTAAATTCCATTAAGAGTAAAACAAATCTGTAAAGTTCCTCGAGTGCATTAGTATCAGTTAAAAGAAATTCCTGCGCATCACCTTCTATGGGATATCCCGAATACCTCATCATTTAACGGGATTTTGTCCTGAACTTTTATGGCCCCAATTTTTTTCAAAATTTCTTCATCATTTCGATAATTATAATGCTATCAAAATTTCCTTATATTCATGTAACACCAAATTTCAAAATCTTTTTTTGATTTTTCAGGTGTTTTCGTTACTTTGTACACGCTTTGTAATTAATTTACTTAAATAATAACTCCTCAGCTTCTGGTATTTAATACACTATAATCTCAAAAGATAATTAATACACTATAATCTCTGGTATAATATACTATAATCACTATAATTGTACGTATGTTGTGTACTTCTCTTTTTATTTTGTAGTTTCATTTGTAGTACTGGACATTAATATGATTTCTAGTTCGTTACTGGCTGGACGTTATCGATTGGTTTACTGTTGATGTCTAGAAAGTAATTAAGGTATTTCAAGAAGATGATTATCTTCTTATGGAAAAATTTACATATGGTTTCCGATCTATGAAATCGATTGTAAATATAATTTGAGAAATAAAAAAATGAATAAACATAAGTAGATAATAAAATTATATTTTTTATATATTATATCTTATAATCTATTTAATACACTATAATACATGTGTATATATATATATATAGGTATATAAAATTTAATTTATTGCCTTTTTATTAAGTGCATACAGTAATAAAATTACAATTAGGAATGAATTACACAGCAAAGCGGTTTCTTGTGCGTAGGAGCTCTACGTATATAATATAATAAGAAAAGGAAAATAAAGAATCGGAAGGTAAGTAAAATTTCTTAGTTTACAGGTAACCATATAAGATAATTTTCATAGATTACATAAATAATTAACAATATTTAAACTCGGATACAAAATATAATAATACTAAATTCATAAATAAAACACAGGAAATAATATTAAGAATGAATGTCTTAAAAATATAAGAAACTTACAAAATGTCTAATTTTTTTTTGTTGTAGTTTTTTAATATTTATTTTTACTGGGGGCATAAGAATTCAATTAATATAATTATTATTAAATATATCAATAATAAAATAATTTCAACAAAAGTCTTGTATTCTAATAAAATATTGTTTTATAACGCAACTAAAATGTTAAACTTATATTGATGGATCGAGTTTATCGTCAAATTAAATTTGAAAAAAATTGAGTTCTAACCAATAAGCGCAAATCTTTAATAGTTTACTCTTATTTCACAGTAACATGGTCTATTCCCTATATCTTTTGCAAAAGGAAAAATTTCTCAGTATCGGATACTGTTATCCCGTGAGCAGGATTGCCTAAAATTAATGACATATCATTAAACTGATCAAATTAAGCTAATTTTCTTCTTTTTTTTTTAGTGAGAGTTTCTTTCCAAATAATTTGGAACTTAAATCCCTTATTAATACTCTTTGATTCTTAAATTCGAATGAAAAATGTTGTTATGTAGTTCATTTATTCCAATAATATAGGAAGGTCCAGTTTAAACATTTTATTATGCGCGTTTGCTATTACTGTAATAAAAATAAAGTCAATTCAAAAAAAAAAAACATCCAAATTTATTCGGTGCATGTGAGTATATACGTTTTTATTTATTTACTTTTTTCTTTTTTTAAGTTAAAAGTCATTCACCACAACCGCTTTAAACTACTCATTCATTCATGTCGTTGCAGTCACTACACAGCTTGCTTTTATTATTAAAATAGTCGACTTACTTCCTCTTATCTGAACGTTACAGCCGACTGCTTTATAACAAAAACTGTATCACAATTGTTGTAAAATTGCTACCGACACATTCCAATCGTGTGGTTATCTTCAGCAAATATTACAAAGGTTAAAAATAATAATTTAGTAAAAGTTATCAGTAAAAAACCATTAATAATAATTTTATATATACTAATTAATTATATTAGCTTTAATAAATTTAGAAAATTTATGAACGTGAGTGCATTTTTAATTTACTACAGTGAAGAAATAAATGTAGGCTTACGACGTTTACGAGTCATTTCTTGCACCAACTTTTTATTCTCTGATTTCATTTTCACCTTCCTTATATGCTATTGAGATGTTCATGGAAAGAAAAGGAGCATTCTTACATAAACAATTTTTTTTTTTTTTTTTTAATTTTAAATGTTTTTCAACATAAGAAAATTATAAACTATATTGCATTTGGAACCGTTGTCATAATTTCATCTCGTTTTCTGAAGCCTTCAGTTAATTGAAGGTACCTTTAATTTAGTAATATCAATTCACTTTGTAGTACTCTTTCTTAAAGTTAGTTTTATTACTATTAATAAGTTTATTTAAAATTAAATATTGTAATTTTATTTTTACTTGATTATGGGTAAGCTTTACAAAACAACTCGACAAAAAAAGATTGTTCTAAATAAATGTAAAAAATCGGAAACAAATATAACCTTAATGGTTTTCCTTAAAACCTTGTATAATAATAAGAAAAGTATTGTAGATTAATATTAAATAACCACTACCGAGAGTGAGCTAAGGTTGTCTGGAATTCAGAAATGCGTGTTATTTTTTTAATCTAAAGTTTTCCAACTGATTTTCTTGAATTTTAGCGGGAAAATATTTTGAAAATTACAGAGCATTCAAGCTATTTATCATTATAGTATAATTAGTGGTTCTGTGAACAGCAGAATTCATTCATTTTGTACAGAGTTTAAAAAAATGAGCTAAACGATAAAACTTAATTAACAAATTTCAAAACGGAATTATCAATCTAAATTAATTGTGGAAGTTTTAACCAGACCTATAAACCAACTATCTTTCCACATTACCTTAAACATTTAAACGAAAAAATTTCAACTAATTTTAAAAACTAATTACTTGTTTTTTTTTAACTTATTAAAATTAATCATAAGAAAAATTAAAAACTTTATTTAAAAGAAACAATTAATTCTGTGACCTTACCCGCTTAATTAACACTAAGAAACAAGATTAACCCCCAATTTTAAGGGAGACAATTTGTATGAAGTTTTACAAGTACATCATTCTTAATAATAATAATAATAATAATTAATCGTTTAAATTTTCATAAAATTGTCTGTAACTGTTCTTCAACTTGAAATGCCAGGAAGATGTAGGTTAAAATATAAACGCTTGCTCCTCTTGGTCAGAGGTTTTGTTTTTCCTACAAAAACGAATTTGTTAAGCTTGATCTATGCGATATAATTTTTTTTTTTTTTTTTTTATATTTTTATCCTTTTTATTGCGTTGTAATATGCTAGAAAATCTTGTTTATAGAAGTCAATATAATTTTTTTTTTTTTTTTAATTGTCGTAAGTGATTACATGATGGAAATGCATGATTTCCTAAATCGACAAAACCACAAAAATTAACTTCAGTTGAACTACAGAGTAAGAAAACGGAAGCACTAGTCACTGATGAGAGCTACTAATCACTACAGTAAAATTACGTTTGTTAAAAAAACGAATTAATTTTAGTACATTTAAAAAATGTTGATTATCACAATAAAGGAAAATAAAATATTTTAATTAAATTGGAAAACAAAAAAAAAATCTCAATCAACCGTTAACAAGAATATCTGCCACTGCCATCCGTCACTCGCCTTAAAATTTTCTATTGATTAGTGTTCCGCAAGCCTCTAAGCACCCCGCTTTAGTTCAGTCCCTGAATTGGAACTCCTACACACCTTTACTGTATATACTATTCACAAAAGCGTCTTCTAGATTCACATTTCCGACGATTTTTTAAGTTTTACTGATTTCGACAGTTTTTTTTTTTTTGATTTCGCGAATCTATTTTTAGGAAAACAGTTTATATTTTTTTCCCTGCTACATTTTGTACCTTAAATGGTTATTTTTCCTATCCTGGATTCAGTCATTATACTTTTAGACGACGCCCGACGATCTAGGCTTTCAATAATTTTATATTTTTTGGATAAAGTAAGAACGACACGCTTCCTCTTTGTTTTGTCACACATTCTAAATAAAATAAAAAAAACACGACTCAACAAAATAGAATCCGAGTTTGAAAATTTCTTTATTACATGTAGTAAAATAGTAAACAAATAAAAACGTTATTTTAAATTAAAAACCTAAACTACTGAATCACTCACCAGTAACATTACAACACAACCTTGTGTTGTGTGCTGTACACATGTACAACAAAATTTGTTTATTAAAACCCGTACCTACACGATTTTTTCTATGAAAATTAGGCGTACACAAATTATAAACACATAGTAGAGATTGTAAAGTGACTGTGTCATATCATTATTTCTGATAATTAAAAAGGAATATGTACAGTATTACTGTAGAACCTTTTTTTAAATAGAACAATAAGAAAATAAATAAGATTTATTTTTTAAGAGCATCGTTCAGAATCTAATATGCGTAGCAGCACGTTAGTACGAGTAGGCTTATACACGCACACTAGCAGTTCGGATAAACCGCGGTTATGATAATCGGGGGTTTACTGTAATACTAACCTTTTTAGTTTAGCTGTTTATTTTTACAAAATATTTCTTCTTTTTTTTTTTAATTAGTAAATATTTTTATATTTACGAATAAAAATATTTATTCAAAAATAAATATTTCTTTATTTAGAAAATACGATACTTGGTTTGTTATTTTTTATAAGTTTGTTTTCTTTGATAAGCAGTTGACAAAATCTTCTGAATTAGTACAACTATTAGGAATAAACTTATGAAATTATATATCTTATATCAGCTTCCTTCATTTTTGTTAATAATATTTTCCTTCTATATAAATTAATTAACAGATTGAAATTCGAAATATTATAGAACATGAATCCTCAAAAGCTTTCTGGTAAGAATCTGTTTTGCTAAGAATATAAGGTAAAAATTATTAATAACATGAACTGTATTCATAGTGTTTGCGAAGGAATAACATTTTTTTAGGAAAGTACAATAGGGACTTAAAAAACCAGCAGATTAAGTCGTACGTTATGCTTCAAACATTTAAATTGTAATAATTTTCCTATAATATTCTCACGTCACGCATGTCTTCTACGAGGTGGATGTTACGGTAAACAGGTTTGTTTTTGTACTCAACTAACACATTTTACAATTTTAAACCTACAATTATCTTAAATTTTTCTGGCATTGTGTAGATCTACACAATACTAAAATACACAATTCTCATATATGCGAGTGACACGTGCTTAATTTTTATCATGGCAGTGGAACAACTTTATTATTATAATTATTAATAGTATAATAATAATAATTATTATTAATATTAATTACAGTATCACAGCAACGGTAATAAAAAGGGAAAACCTTCGTATAGCATACGAATAAATATTAACAAAAGGAAAGGCATGCATTTCATGAAACAGTGTCATATTTACTTCCCATACATTACCTTATGTTAACATAATAGGAAATACATTGTACAATCTAATACATACCACCTTGAATACGTTTGTCTTTTGAAGGAAGTTAATTTAATGCAAGCAACTTTTCTTTTAATTTGTTTATTAGATACATAATAAGATAAATTTTTAATCATTGTTTTACATTCACCTTTAGTAATGTTTTTTTTTTTTTTTTTTTAACTATAAATCTAAATGGTTTTAACAGCTTTATATGCTTATTTTTAGTTCATGATTACTTTTCATCTAATAAATAACACGATTTAGCCCTATGTAATTTTGTTTAACGTGCAACAATTTAATTTTATATTATACCCATAATTACAGGAATAGGAATAATTTTAACGAAACTAAGTATTAATTAATCATACCCTGATTGAAATTATACCCCTAGTTGTACCTTCTAATATTTACATCCTATTCAAACCCTTATTTTGAAGAAAAGTATTTCTTTCCTAATTTAATCGGTCAACATATTAATGACTTTCATAACCATTCTGTTTTTATACAATTTTTATATTTTTTGTGTTCTCCATTTTTATTCTGTTTTTACTCCAACATAAATTTATATTTAGTATTCTTTATTTACTATTCCTACGTACACTTCTAGAACCAAATCTACTCTCTTTTACTGTTTAGCCTCCGGAACTACCGTAAAGTATTACTTCAGAGGATGAATGAGGATGATGTGTATGAATGTGAATGAAGTGTAGTCTTGTACAATATCAGGTGGACCACTCCTGAGAAGTGTGGTTTATTGAAACCCAACCACCAAAGAACACCGGTATCCACCATCTAGTACTCAAACCCGTATAAAAATAACTACCTTTACTAGGATTTGAACCTTAGAACTCTCGACATCTAAATCAGCTGATTTACGATGTCGCGTTAACCACTAAACTAGAGGTGGGCAGAACCAAATCTACTAATTCTGAATATCTTAACACTTCAAAAAAAATATTTTTTTTTACATTATTCTATTACAATTTTTTAATTTTCACAACCGAAACGATTTATATAAGATACTGAAGTTCATTAACAATAAGCTCTCTCTTAATATCAACAAAAGCAGATTAAGAAATGATTTATTTCTTAATGATACATATGTTTTAATGAGGGAAAAAAAAAGGTGTAATATATTCTAATTTTTAAAAAAACGGATTTTAATTATTTTAGTTAAACAAAAAAATAATTTTTTATCATTAACATTTGTAATTTTATTTTTAAATTAATTTGAATCGGCATAATGTGTTAAACAGCATCAGTAAAGAAATATGGAGAAATTTTTAATATTTTTTATCAAGAATACAATAAAATAAGATTGTATCGTTTGACACTACCATCCACCAAGCTTTGATCTTTTATTATTATTATTATTTAGTAAACACGCTTAAAATTAATCTCTCTATTAATCTACCTATTTTTCAGCTTTTTCCATCAATATCAAATCTCAAACGGTTGTGTTGTTGCTTTTCTAGTTTCCTTCATATTTACCACCACAATGCATAAAAATATTTTAAAGAATTTTTTCTATCTTTATATTTTTGATACCAGTAAAATTCAGTAGTTCTGCATATGTTATCCCTCCTGACTTGTGTTAGTATAATTTTGTTATATTTTTTCTTAATCCAACTTCCTTATTTTAACAATTTGAAAACAAATACATACAAGTTTTGATAAATTACGTTTCCCTACCTTAATTTGTTATAGTTATCTTTTTCTTTGTAGAATTTTATCATATATATGCATATACATTTTACTTTCCAATTAAATTTTTTCCCCCGAATATGATTCTATAAAATTCATATCTCGTAACTCAATTTTAGTTTTAGGCATAGTAACAATATCAACAAAAAAATTTAACCTTTTTTTTTCCCCCATGGACTGTTCTCTAAAATTTGTCAATTCATTTTTTTTTTTTTTTTGTATATAAAATTTAAAACATTTTACAAATAAAAATCTATGTAAACATAAAACACCATAAATAAATTAATAAATCTAATATTTTTTAAAAGTGGAAGACAGTGATTTCGTTTCAACATGAACTTTATTTCCTTCCTGAGTACTACATTTGTAAGGTGTGTCGACGTAATTTATAGATTACAATAATAGCATTTGCTTGTGTAATGTAGTCCATATTAGAATGCAGGTCATGTATTATTGTCTTGAATAAATAAGTACTAGCCGAATTTTAAATCTAACCAACTTTAAAAAATTATTTTATTTTTTTTTTTACTGCCTATTAACTTTTTTCTTGTATCATTAATTAATCATTTCCGTTTATTATTATTACTGTTATTATTATTATTGTTATTGTTTTTGTTACATCATCAACATTATAATAACGTTATAATTTTACCATTACTCTAAATGATCCGCTTAGATTAGATTATTCAAAATTAATAAGCATTAATTGGACGATTGGATTACGATAAAATTTTAATTTTAATTTTTTGTAGCCATTTTTTTCGAAGTAATTTATTTCTAAAATTATATTTATAATGTCATTTTTTTTTGTTGACATTCGTATTTAAGTTACTAACTTTCTTATATCTCTGTTAACAAAGTAAACAAAAACATCTTTTATTCTATTTACTCTAATATAGTATTACATGTCAACAAGATGAAATACAGCTTTACGTTTAACACAAATGTTAAATTGTTTTGACAGCTTCCACCTATTTCTATGTTCAAGCATTCAGATACAAGCTTTTAATGACCTAGAAAATAAGTTTATTTCGGGTTGGAAAGAGTTCAAATGATGAATGAAGCATATTTTTACACACTTTTTAAGTAAGGAATCGTTAAAAAAAAATATATGTATAAGCTCTAGAAAAAAGATGAATTTTTATAAAATTCTATAAGTTATTTTGGTTTGCGAATATTTCATTTTTCAATCATTAAATGGTAAATCTGTTGTTTTTTTTTTCTTATCTTTTTTTGTGCTATTTTGGGGCAGGTTCAAAATGTTTAACCTTAGTAAGAAACCCACCGGCTTGGTCTAGTGGTTAACGCGACATCGCAAATCAGCTGATTTCGAAGTCGAGAGTTCTAAGGTTCAA